>CAUYQU010038049.1:0-39457 GCA_963574635.1 Cheracebus regulus | reverse complement strand
TTTTCCCCTTTTTTCTGTCATCTTGCCTTCTTGTTTTATTTCATTGAGTTGATCTTCGACCTCTGATATCCTTTCTTCTGCTTGGTCAATTCGGCTGTTGAAACTTGTGCATGCTCCGCAAAGTTCTCGTGTTGTGTTTTTCAGCTCAATCAATTCACTTATATTCTTCTCTAAGTTGTCCATTCTTGTGAGCATTTCATTAAATCTTCTTTCAAGGTTCTTAGTTTCTTTGCATTGGGTTAGAACATGTTCTTTTAGCTCACAGAAGTTTCTTATTATCCACATTCTGAAGCCTGATTCTGTGAGTTCATCACACTCATCCTCCGTCAAGCCTTGTTCTCTTGCTGATGAGGAGCTGTGATCCCCGGTAGAAGGAGAGGCATTCTGATTTCGGGTGTTCTCAGCCTTTTTGTACTGGTTTCTTCCCATTTTTGTGGATTTATCCACCTGTCATCTTTGTAATTGCCGACTTTCAGATTGGGTCTCTGAGTGGACGTCTGGCTTGTTGGTGATGAAGTTTTTTCTGTTTCTTAGTTTTCCTTCGGGGGGCACCCCTTCCCTACAGAGCTGGGCCTTCCCAGGTTCAGCTGTGCTTGTTCTCAGTCCTCAGCGCTTCCAATTGCTGTTCTCCTTGTGGAGATGGGACCGGCTGAGCCTAGTCGGGCATCCAGTCCCATATACTCTGCACTGAGAAGCGCCGCGCCAGCCAAAAGAGTCGCGCTGGCAACCTGTGTGGCTCCTTCGCTGGGAATCTCCCAGTCTGTGGGCATCAAAAATTCGCCTGCAATTGCGGCATCCACTTGCTCTCTGCACTTTCACTGGGAGCTACAATCCTGAGCTGCTGCTACGTGGCCATCTTGGATCTCTCTCCGCCCGGTGATGAAGTTTTTCTGTTTCTTAGTTTTCCTTTGGCGGATGCTCGTTCCCCACAGAGCTGGACCTTCCCAGGTTTGCTGTGCTTGCTGTGAAACCCTCAGTCCTCAGCGCTTCCAATTGCTGTTTTCCTTGTGGGGTTGGGACCAGCCGAGCCCGTCCGTCCCGTATACTCCGCACCGGGAAGCGCCGCGCTGGGGCCCTGGCAAAACAGCTGCGCTGGCCAAAAGAGTCGTGCTGGCGACCCATGTGGCTCCTCTGCCAGGAGTTTCCCAGTCTGTGGGCAACAAAAATTCGTCGGAAAGTCCGGCGTCTACTCGTTCTCTGCGCTTTCACTGGGAGCAACATTCCTGAGCTGTTGCTAATCAGCCATCTTGGATCTCTCTCCTAAGAATAAACCTTTCAAAATGCAAGTAAGGGCATATTACCTTGCTCCTAAAGTCCTTCATTGTTTTTCTATGGCCTGTAGGATAAACATCAAACTCCTTAGAAGTACATCCTCTATGGCCATTTATAAACTGGCCTCTGTCTCTCTCTCTTGTGTCATCACCTTCCACTTCCTGCTTGGAACTTTAGGTTCCAGCAACAATAAAGTATGTGGAGGGCCACTAAATACCAGCCAATTAATTATTTACATTTGCTCAATGTTCAGTTATTTCTTTTTCCTGAAATCCTGCTATGTCTTCAAGACTCTGCTTTAAAGTCACTTCTTTTGGCCAGGTGTGGTGGCTCACATGTGTAATCACAGCACTTTGGGAGGTTGAGGATTGCTTGAACGTAGGAGTTTGAGAGCAGCCTGGGCAACATAGTGAGACTCTTGTCTCTACAAAGAATAAAAAATTAACCAGGCGTGCCCAGGCATAGTGGCTGATGCCTGTAATCTCAGGACTTTGGGAGGCTATGGCGGGTGGATCATTTGAGGTCAGGAGTTCAAGACTGGCCTGGCCAACATGGCAAAACCATGTCTCTACTAAAATACAAAAATTAGCTGGGCATGGTGGCAGGTGCCTGTAATCCCAGCTACTTGGGAGGCTGAGGCAGGAGAATTGCCTGAATCCTGGAGGCGGAGGTTGCAGTGAGTAGAGATTTTGCTTGCACTCCAGCTTAGGCAACAAGAGGCGCACTCTGTTTTAAAAAAAAAAAAAAAAAAAGTAACCAGGCATAATTGCACATGCCTGTGCTCCCAGCTACTTAGGAGGCTGAGGCAAGAGGATCGCTTGAGCCCAGAAGGTCAAGGCTGCAGTGAACTATAATCTTGCTACTGCACTCCAGCCTGGGTAACAAAGTAAGACCTTGTCTCAAAAAAAAAGGTCACTTCTGGGCCGGGCATGGTGGCTCACGCCTACAATCCCAGCACTTTGGGAGGCCGAGGTGGGTGGATCATGAGGTCAAAGAGATCGAGACCATCCTGGTCAACATAGTGAAACTCCGTCTCTACTAAAAAATACAAAAATTAGCTGGGCATGGTGGTGTGGGGCACCTGTAGTCCCAGCTACTTGAGAGGCTGAGTCAGAAGAATTGCTTGAACCAGGAGGCGGAGTTGCGGTGAGCCAAGATCGCGCCATTGCACTCCAGCCTGGGTAAAAAGAGTGAAACTCTGTCCCCCACCCCTCCCCTAAAAAAGTCACTTCTTTCATGAAAATTTTTATGATTCCAACAAAACAGTTAATCACTTCTCTATTAATCTCTAGTACCTAACACACCACACTATAATTGTTTGCTTATATACTAGCTTCTTCCACCACACTGTGTCAGACCCTTGAATGCAGGGATTCTGTCTTTTACTCTTGATATCCTAACACTTGGTACAGAGTTTAATGAGCATGGGAGGTTTGTTTGTTTAGAAGCTCTGCTGGGGAGACTTGGGCAATTCTAGAGGAAAGAGGGTGGTAGATGGTGAGAGCTCCCCCTTCTCTTTCCAAATGCGCATCTCTAGTCATTCCTCTGCATGCTGCCTGCTCTCCAGCCCATTTGGATTTTCCTGTCACTAAAGTGCCCATTCATCAGGATTCTGTCTCTTTGCACTCTACCTAAAATGCTAATTGTTCCAGATTCAGTTCAAGCACCAAGTGCTCTAGGAAATCTTTCCTAACCACCCTCACTGGGGTAGATGCTCTTTCTCTGTGCTTTCAAATGTACTATGATATAGCTAAATCTGTGGCAGTGTCTTACCCACAGGAATTTATTCATGCCAGGAGCTGTGCTTTTATTTTTTATTTTATTTTTATTTTTTTAGAAAAAGAGAGAGAAGGAGAAAGAAAGAAAACAGCAAAAGAAAGAAAAAAGAATGAAAGAGAGAAAGAAAGAGGAAGAGAAAGAGTGAGAGAGAATGGGATTCTTGTTTTATTGCCCAGGCTAGAATACAGTCTAAAAATGGGTATTAAAAACCTCTTTTGTGCCAATAATTGTGCTTAACAATGGAGACAGGAAGGAATAGGGGATGAAAATTTCTTAATCTCTAAAATGGGGTATAATTATACTAGTCTGGCTGACCCCATGGGGCTAGCATCATGATCAAACATTGTCATGTGGAAGAAAGCTATGTAAAGCATAAAAAGCATCAGGAATTATTGCTAGCCATGCGGGGAGGTCATTTTCTCCTCCACAGACCAGAGATTTCTAGCGGGTTTTTGGAGATGTTTGCATTACCATGAAAAAGAGTATGGGCTCCAGGCAAACAGGCCCTTCAGCCTCTTTCTCCTCTAGTTTTGTCCAGTACCATTTCCAAGTGGAGCAGAGAGGTGGGGTGGTGGGTGCCAATAGAGCCCAGTGCAGCCTGCTGCCTGTGATCTGGAGATTATAGGAATAATGATCCAGCTCTGAGCCAGATGTTCCTCTGCAAGCAATTTGTTACCCTTTTCCCTGTGACTGGTGCTTATCTCTGGTGTTGGCTATGGAGTCTTCACAGAGGTAGGTGTCATGTGCAGATCACCAAAGCCCACTTCTCACGAGCCCAAGCAGCACAACTAGCCTCAGGCCTGTGAGTCTCTATGTCCCTGCAGGAAGCTGGCAGAAGAGACAATAAAACAGCAAGAAGAATGGGAAGAGGTGGAGGGTGAGAGGTGTGAAAAATGGCACATCTCCCTTAGGGGCTGAATGGTGTTCCTCCCTGAAATTCATATGTTAAAGCCCTAACTCCCAGGACCTCAGAATGTGACTGTACTAGGAGCGCACACCATTAAAGAGGTGGTTACGTTACAATGAGGTCACTAACAAGTGCCCTAATACAATATACTTGCTGTCCTTCTATGAAGGGGAACTAAGGACACAGAAACACATTCAGACATGACCAGGTGAGGACACAGGGCGGAGAAGAAGGCACCCTACAAGCCAAAGAGAGTGAACTCAGAAGAAACCGACCCTTCCAACACCTTGATCTTGGACTTCTACCTTCGAGAACTGTAAGAAAATAGAGGTATGTTGTTCAATCCACCCAGTCTGTGATACTTCGTTATGGCAGCCTAAGCTGACTAATAGTGATGGCAAGTTTTGCAGTCAGGATAGGGTGGATGCCACAGGATGGATTATGGCCTACAAACTAAGACAGAGGCATACCCAGGGAGTTGAGAGCCAGTGTGCCGGGACCAGCTCAGCTCCAGTCTTAGGAGTGAAGATGAATCAGTGTTACAAGCCTGGATGTGATGAGTAACTATGTAGTCTCAGCTACAGGCATAGTTTGTTGAGGCTAGAAAAGGAAAAGACTTTACTTCAGTGGTTCTCAGTAGGGCTTCCAGGCCAGTGGCAGCATCATCACCTGTAAGAAATGCAAATTATGAAGTTCTACCCCAACTTATCTGTGGTTCATTAAGACCTCTGGGTGATTCTGATGTCCACTCAAGTTTGAGAACCACTGCTTTACATTTGTGTGTGTGTGTGTGTGTGCGTGTGCGTGTGTGTGTGTGTGTGTGATTAAGCGCAAGAGTTTGTGTAGTTGCATCGCACAGAGTAGGGAGTCAGCGAAATTTGTTGCCATGGGAATTTTGCCCACAGCTTTCAGAAAGGGCCTTCATGACATGCCGTTGGAAAGGAGAAATATTAAGTGGTAGACAGACCATTTTAATCCCATAGCTCAAGTTTCCCCTGTCTCAATCAGAAGTAAGAAAGCTGGGTGACCATAGGATCTTAGCACTTGGCTCATTCCAAATTTCTGCAACTTTTTTCTTATCAATCCCTTTTTTGATCAAATCTTCACCCACCAAAAATATGGTCATAAATAATGATGCTGGTCTTTCTAAGATTTGCACCCTGGGAGGGAGTAGGAGTGGGGAAGGATGGAAGATGGGAAGAGAAGGGGGAGAGTAAGGAAGTTATAAGTGGAGCCCATGTGATGCCAAGCACTGGAAGGTGACTTTCTTTTTTTCTTTGAGGTAGAGTCTCACTCTGTCACCCAGGCTGGCATAAAATGGCACTGTGTCGGCTCACTGCAACCTCTGACCACTGGGTTCAAGCAATTCTCCTGCCTCAGCCTCCCGAGTAGCTGGGACTACAGGCACCCACCACCATGCCTGGCTAATTTTTATATTTTTAGTGGAGATGGGGTTTCACTGTTTTGGCCAGGCTGGTCTCAAACTCCTGACCTCAGGTGGTCTGCCCACCTCAGCTTCCCAAAGTTTTGGGATTACAGGCGTGAGCCACCACACCCGGCTGAAGGTGACTTTCAGAGGTGACTTTATTAAGTGGTTTAATAAATGGTATTTTCTTCCATTTTCTCTTATTATCTAACAGCTAGAAGCCCATGAACAAATTGAGAGAGAGAGCAATAACTCTTAAAGCCGCTTTTGGCTCTCTTTACATGGTATAAGAATGATGTCAAGGCATTTACAAAAATGTTGGTTTTTTTGACCTAATCTCAATTTTAATGGGATTAGGACATAATGACAAACTAGTTCTGAGAAACCATCTTCACCCGAAGCTAAAATAGTGCAATTCTAGAATGTAGCTGCTGGAAGAATGAATATTTAGAAGGTCATTTTCATCCTCCAAGGTACATGCAATCTGTGTAAGTACTGCCTGGAATGCCCCTCCTCTGCTGCCCCAATTGTGTCCTCTGAATTTTGCAGAACTCTGGAGGGAATATTGGAGTCAGGGGGCTCTGGCAAAGGTCTGAAGTGTGAGCAATGGATATTGAAAAGGGGATGCATCTGTTAGACATATAGGAGGCAGCGTGGCACCTTGATATGATAGTGGGGACCCTGGTTAACTTTCGATCTTTCCTAAGTCTGCCTGGAGCTGGATTCTGACAAAAGGCCATGTTAGTAGTAAGGGTAGCTAACACTGACTAGGCACTTACTATGAGTGTCAGACACTACACTATATATGTGACTACATCCTTAACCCAAGATGAGTGAGTTAAATAACTTACCTAGACCATGCAGCCACTAATTAGCCAAATTGGACCCAGCACAGAGGTCTTATAATACCCCAGCTCAAGCTGTTGACCAGTATACCCGGAAGTCAGTGACAATAGAGAGGTGCTCATCCAGGAAGGCTGGAGAGGGAAAGAGGAGGTGCACCAAGTGGCCATAACACCCAAATGTATGAACCAGGCAAGGCCATGAGAAAGAGGGATACTGGCATGCTTACTACAGGAAGGAGGCTGCTGGAAAGGCAGGGCCATTTGGAAGGGGACTATTCAAGGGGCCTCAGAGACCATGCTGAGGCATTTAGATAGAAATCAATGAGGAGAAAAGCTTAGAGCTGAGCAGGGAGTGGAAATGGCTGACCATGATGAGGTGCAGAAGACGTGACATTTTTAAGTTATGAGGTCTCTTGGACTTCAGCCTTCCTTCTCCCACGGGCACTGTCTAGTAGGACAGTCTCCTCTGTCCCTCTTCTCCCACCACATCCATGTCCAAAGCGTCCTGCCAGAAACTACCTTAACTTCTTAACATGCAGTCTAAGCTTGACTCTTTTCCCTAAAACTTCCTAGACTTTCACATCAACTTTCTTTGATCCACTTAATACCTAGTGTGTCTGTTCACTGCAAGATAGTCCCTGCTGGGACCAGACCAGGGCCCTCCCTACTCCCCATACATCAAGACTTCTCTCCATGGAGAAAGATCAGAGCCCTCTCTGTTGCTGTGCCCACCCGAGATATCTGCCTTTAACTCAGCAAGACAAAGGCCCACACCAACTCCTCCATAAATCCACCACAGTTACCACCTTGAAAGCTCTGCTACCACAGGGACTCACACTGAAGTTGAATTTTGTAGGTCAGCGACTTCTGATTTTATTTTTATAACCATCAATTTCCACACGAAAAAATGTAGCAGTTTTCCTTTTCCCTTCATTATCTGCTTTTTGCTCTCAGGTACTTACTGCCTTGGCTTCTGTTATCCTGACCTGCTTTCCCAAATCCTCACTCCATTGTCACAATCTCCTATCTTTTATGCTTTCATGGAAACTTTGCTCCTGACATACTGCAGCCCTCCAAGCCCAGGCTGGGCTGTGCTCTCCCAGAGGTGCTGAGGGAAGTGCAGCAATTACTCTTCCGAGCTCCGCTGGGATTCCCACAGCCTCTCGTCCTCCTTCCTTCAGTACCTGAAGCCAGTCCTCCCTCCGTACCCTTCCTCGTTTCTTCCTCTGCAATCTTGGTCCATTAATCCAGCTTCTTCAGTAGCTTCAACATCCCCTTTCCATGTTCCCACTGTCAGCCTACGGACATTGCTCATTTTTCTCAAAAACCGCCTTTGAGCCTCTTCTTGAGGTTACCAACATTTTTATCCTCACACTTGGTGCTCACTGCTTAGCTCCCACTAAAGTCTTTATTCCACTGTATCTCAGTACAATGCAGCTTTCAGTCCCTAATAACTCCATAAAACCATGCTTGCTGTAGTCACCAGTAATATCCTAATGGTAAAATCCAATCAATTCTCATAGTCTCTGAGGTTCACTCTGCTCGTCTTACCTATTGGCCACTCTTCTTTTTCTTTCTTTCTTTTCTTTTCTTTCTTTCTTTTTTTTTTTTTTTTGCAAACTCTGGCTTTGTTGCCAGTGTATAATCATGGTATCATATACCTTGTTATTTCTTTGTGATCTCTTCTTTTATCTTCGACCTTAGGGACTCGAGGAATTTTAAGCATCTGTTATGTAGCAGTGCATCATGCAGCCATAAACCATGCTGGTGCTAGCTCCTCCCGCTATTCTCCATTTCCTATGAGGCTTGCAGGCATACTCTTCCTGTCATCCACACCAGCCTGGTACTGTGGACCTTCACTTGTGAAATGAAGGAATGCTAAAGGGAGATGAGAAAGACAGATGTAAATAACCCTCTTGGTCAGCCTTCAATTGTCTGTCAAGGTGGGGAGAAATATATATGTTAGTAAAATACTCAAAATATTGTCAGTTCTTTAGATACTATGAACCTTTGAGTAATACAGTCTAACAAATGACCTGGGACAGCATGAAAATATTCCCCAAAAATAATTTTGAGAGGGGGTGGAGGCAATAGAAGATCTGAGGCCAGCCTGCTCTTCCCCAAGCCCACTCCATGGCCCCCTCTAAGTCCTCCTTTTGCAGTCAGAGGATCTCCTGAGCCAAGGTTCCGTCTCTGGATTCCCCAGTCGTTTCACGTGATCTTGTATTTCACATGGCCCGTCTCATACTGCCTCTGCCTCTTCTGCCTGCTTTGAGCTTCCATGCACAGAAAGTCCATCAGAAACTACTCTCATCACCTGCAGTGATTTTCAGTGACTGCCTGGGAGAGAACACTCCCTTTAGGTGTTATTTTTTTAAAAAAGAAATTAGTGGATGGGAAGCATTAGTAATTTGAAGGCAACTTTGAAAAATTTGCCTTTTTCCAATAGATTTGAACAACTTGTCTGATCACTGTATACTAAGGAATTTAATGTGTGAACAAGCATTTCCTGGAAATACTTTAACCAATGGTATCGTCTCTGTAGCTTAAGTGATAAAAAAACAAAGAGGAAATATACGGGAAAAGCTTTCCTGTAATGCATTTGTACTTTGAGGGCAGATATCTATTTGATCTTTCATAAATCAGGACTATCTCCAACCTGTTTGTGTTCAGATCCTGTTCTCATGCCTGTTCCTTCCAAGCTTGTCTCTACTGGCTACAATTTTTCCTTTCCCTCAAGTTCATGCCCCTTTTGTTCCAGTAGGGCTGGAGATACTGACAGGACAGGGGAAAACCAGGGCCTGAGAGTTTAGGCATTTATCCGTGACTTTCCCTCTACTACCCCTCTGGGTTTCCTTGTCTGCAGTCTCTCTATTACCTCTGCAGAGTGGAAAGTTTTAATATCCCTCAGCTTTTTACAAATTAACACAGAAATTCTGCTGACAAGCCTTACCCTTTCCAAGGTTTAAATCCCAGGGCTCTTGAGCTGTGACAATTTAAATGAGGAAGATTTTCAAAAACTGATGAGTGAGGCTTTAAATGTCTTGTAGAAGCATGTTGCCAAATCCTCTTTAAAGAATTCTGTAGGACAAAGTAGTCGGTGAGCAGTTGCCTGCAGATGCGTGCATGTACATATGTAGTGGTGGTGGGGAAGCTGTCTGTGAAGAGTAATTACAAACCATAAGAGCTGGAAGAAACCTTAGGAACTAATCCTCCAACAAGCACATTTTAAGGATGAATAAAACAGAGCTGAGAAAGGTCAAGTCAGTTGCTCAAGGTCACAATGTCAACTGTAACTTAGGTCTCCTGACTCCAGTTTAGTCATCTTTATTATTTCATAAGGCAGTGGAGTATAGGATATATAAAAATGATGAGGCAATGAGCAAAAAGACTGACTTAGCTCATTGGGGAAGCAATCCTCAGGAGCCAGTGCTGTGTCTATTTAGCTTATCTATTTGGTCTACCTGCTGTCTTCTGCTGTTTTAACTGATAGCTTTCTAGTAGCTTTATCTTTATTCCATGTCCCCACACCTGATCTACCAAAGATTAAATCTACATTAATATAAGAGGTCAAGATTATTTAAAGATATATTCAACTTTTATTCAAAGAATCAGAATAAGCAACAGAAGAGAAGAAAGAGTGAAAAAATTACAAGCCACAAACTGTAATTGCAAGAGCAGTTAAAATCCACTTAGCCACATCACTTCTAGACAAGATGGAGTAGACACACTTTTCCCTATTCATCCCACTAAGTACAACTAAATACCCTGGACATTACATATAAAACAAACACAAGAAGTTTCTGAAAGGAGGAGAAAAGAAGATAGAGCAGCTAGGAAACTCAGGATATGAGGAAAAATATGTAGTAAGTTCCCTGGGTTTTCTTTTTGCCTCATATATCCCAGACTTGGACCAGGACAAGCAGGTAACCTGGAAATATCAATGGGCACAAAATATGGTAAATATAATATACTTTTCTTTTCCTTTTGGGTTTTCTATATTATGTTTGATGGTGGAAGCAAAAATATAACACTGTTTGTGGTTCTCAGTGAAAGTACAGGAAATAACACAATTATATACAGGAGAGGGTAAAGGAATATAGGGGCTAAGTTTTCTGTACTTCACTCAAACTGGTAAAATGATGATACCAATAGACTGTGATAACTTATGTTATATTATGTAATACCTAGAACAACCACTAAAAAAAATTTCTAGAAGATACATTTAAAAATGCTCTAGATAAATGGAAATGAAATCCTAAAAATGTTCCTTTAACTTACAGGAAGGCAGAAAAGAGAAAACAGAGAAATGAAAAACAGAGAGAACAACAGAATACAAAAACTAAAATAGCAGATTTAATCCCTAAGATATTAATAATTGCATTAAATATAAATGATCTAAATATATAAATTAAAAGACTAATTGGTCAAGTGGATAAAAATACATGCCTCAACTATATGCTGTCTATAAGAAACTTATTTCATATGTAATAATTTAGGTAAGTTGAACATAAAGGGGTTTAAGAAGATATACCATGCAAATGTTAATCAAATGAAAGCAAGAGGAGCTTTCAGAAAAAGTGACTTCGGAGCAAAGAAAAGCACCAGGAACAGGGAAGGACATTACATGATAATAAAACAGCCAATCCACTAAGATGTGCAGTCCTAAATGTGTATGGACCACAAAAGCAGAGCTGAAAAATATGTGAAGCAAAAACTGATGGAACTGAAAGAAGAGATCACAATTCACAATCGTAGTTGGACATCTGAGCCCCCATCTCTCAAGAATTGATAGAGCAACCAGAGTGAACTCTGTTTGAACAGTATCAGCAAGGATATAGAAGAACTCAGCCATATCATCAACCAACAGGATCTAAGGGACATATATAGAACACCATATCCAACAAGAGCAGAACATATCCTAAGGAGCTTATGGAACAGATATCAAGATAGACCACATCCTTGGCCACAAAAATAACCTCGACAAATTTGAAATAATTGAAATTATGCAAATTATGTTCTCTAACAAAAACGGAATTCAACTAGACATAAAAAAGGAAGAGAAAATGAAATGTTCAAATAACACACTGCTAAAAAATCAAAGAGGAAGTCTCAAGGCAAGTAAAAAAGAAATGAACACGAAAGCAGCACTGAAAGAGAAACGTATAGCACTTAAAGTTTACGATAGAAAAGAGGAAAAGTTTCAAATCAGTAACCTAAGCTCCTGCCTCAAGAACTTAGACAAAGAACAAAGTAAATACAAACCAAGCAGAAGGAAAGACATAAAAAGAGCAGAAATCAATAGAATTGGAAATGGAAAAGCAATAGAGAAAACTAATAAAACCTAAACTTTTTAAAAAAAGATTAATAAATTTGGCAAACTTCTAGCAAGACTAATAAAAAAGAAAGAGAGAAGACAAATGAATCAAGAATGAAGCAGCGGATATCACTGCAGACCCTGCTGACATCAAAAGGATAACATGAGAATACTATGAACAACTCTACACACATAAATTTGACAACTTAGGTGAAATGGACCAGTTCCTTGCAAAACACACACTGTTATAACCTACCTTATATAAAACAGACAATTTGAATAGCCTTAGAACTGTAAAGAAAATTGAATTTATATGTTAAAAACTACTTAAAAAAAATAAAAACTCTCCAGTCCCAGATGATTTTACTGGCAAATTCTACCAAATGTTTAAGGAAGAATTAATGGCAATTCTACACAATCACTTCCAGAAAACAGAAGAGGAGGGAACACTTCCCTAGTAATTTAAGAAGCTAATATTACCTTGATACGAAAACCAGACAATTGACAGTACAAGAAAAGAAAGTGAAAGACTAGAATCCCTCATGAATATAGATGCAAAAACTCTCAGGAAATGATCAGCAAATAGAATTCAGCAATATATAAAGAGCAAACCTCAAAAGGTCACATACTATATGATTCCATTTCTAAAGCATTTTCAAAATGACAAAATTATAGAGATGGAGAACAAATTAGTGGTTTCCAGGGGTTAGGGCTGTGGTAATGATAATGGGGTGTGACTATGATGGGGTGGCATGAAGGAGATCTTTGTGATGATGGAATAGTTTTGTGTCTTGACTGAGGTTCCCATAAATCTACACTTGTAGTAAAATGGCATAAAGCTATACCCACGTTATACCAATATGTTTCTTGGTTTTATATCGTGTTACAGTTATGTAAGATGTAACTGTTAGTGGAAATCCGGGTACAGGTACATGATATTCTTTAGTATCTTTGCAACTTCCTATTGATCTATATTATTTGAAAACATAGGGTTTAAAAATAACTTAGTCCATACCTCAGCTAACAGATGTGATATCAGGCTTTGGTCTATCTGTGGCCAGCTCTCCATGCTACTCCATTGCTGTTTCAATGCCCTAGGGTATGTCCCACAAAACATTTGCTCAAGTCTTAATATTTGCAGCTGCTTCTACCAGTTAATCAATTAGAATTTTGTCCCAAAGTACCAATGAAGCAATTATCTGGCTCTTTGCTTCTGAACTTGATCTTTTTCCTGTTCCTCTTTGGCCTCTGCTTCACTATCTGGAAAGTTGAAACAGGAAAGACAAAGGAGAAGGTTGCTTTGGTAGTATCAGGCGTGATGTGCTGGGGATGGCTCCAGGCGCTCTCCCAGAGATATTTATGATCTTCAGCCAGAGTTCACATGCTTGGGTTTAGAGTCTCAGTAGTGGGCTTGGAAGATGAAGAAAAGCCAACATTGCTGGCTGGAGAGCAGACACTGGGAGCCTAATGTGCCAAAGTGGAAACTGAAGATGGGGTTGACGCAGACAGGAGACTAGACCACCAGGTGCAAAGCAGAGCCCCATTATTTTTGGAATCAGTCTTCTCATCACGGCCCTAACTGCTCTATGAATGAAACACCAAAAGAGGCTGGCTCCTACAGGCAATCTCATTTATTCCTAACAGTCACTCTGTGAAACATTTACAAGTATGCAGCGTTACACAGCTTAACAGTGCTTGCACAGGCATGCTCCCATTGAGTCTTCCAACTCACGTGCAGTAAGTGACCAGAGCAGAGTTAACAACTTAGTTAAGTGACCTAGGGCCAGAGCTAATCACATAAGGAAACTGTTCAGGAGGTTTTGGGCAGCGCAGACAAAGACTTCTTCCACTTCAACCACAGCATTCACTCTGACCATATCTGCATATTCTTGGATAGAAGAGAAACTAATTCACAGTAGGTTCAAAAAGGCTGACTTGGAAATCTTTATTCCACTAAAAGCCAATTCACTCCCAGGGTTACATTTGATCAAGTCACTGGGCCATTCTATTATATGTGTACTTGCACTAAAATAGCTTCTTAGAAGCCAAGCTAATTATACACCAGCATATATCTCTGATAGTCTAATTCAGCCTTGGGCTTCCCCCTGCCCCCCTTATACCTCAAAGATTCTCTGTGTACTGGAAGTCTTGTTGTTAATCACCGTCCAACCCTCAGAGCTGAGCACTGCATTCCTGTGCAGGGGAAGGTGGGTCACACATGTGATCAGCTTTATTGGCTGCCAAAACTGGATGGTGGAGTAGCCGATTGATGCCTAAACACCTCTAGATGGTTTGGTCCTCTTTAGCCAGCAGGTTGACTCCTGAAACAATCTCATTACAAGTTAGACTCGGCACAGTGACCAGTGTTAAGTTTCTTCATCTCCACCCCTCAGTAAAAACTTAAGACCCACCTGTGGTGATAATTCCTTCCTTTCTGAACACAGGAAATGAAAGCTGATGCTTGCACCAGGACCTGGAGGTCCACACTAAATGCCTGGATATGGAAACTATTAAGCAGCCTCAGCCACTCTGAAGCAAAGGCATTCTGAAGGCTCCATAATAAAGCTGCAAGTCCCAAGGGTAGGGTTAAAAACCAGTGTCCTAGGAATTCTCCAAGAAATATCCAGTATTTTGCTTAGAAATATCATAGTTGCTAATAACTCTTTTACAGTATTTTCAGCATATCTGCACTCATTTGATCTTACAGTTCTGGGCAAATATCTGGGCAAAATTCTGGGTCGATTAGGCACTATAAAGGCCAGTATTTGTACATGAACCATACTTTTGAGTTTGTGAAGTACATCCACATACACTACACTCTGAGTCTCTCAACCAATCCTGTGAGGCGGTCAGAATGGGAAGATAAGAATAAGACCAATGCACATTGCGGAATGTAGGCATACATTGTCTTAGAGCAAGTTCAGCTCTTTTCATTTCCCTTCACCCCCAAGATACACTGCATTCATTTCTCAAGGCAAGGTGCCCTATTGTGAAGCCAAGAACTATCCATATTGGTCCCAGATTCAAGGGTCTTTGTCTATATATTGTTTTCATTTAATCAGAGAATCATGAAAGTCACTTATAAATACATTTACTTCAAATTATTATTTCTTTTTAATAAATATCACCAAATAACTGAAAGTAAGACTTTCTCACTGATTATACTGTGCCCAGTAATTTATGCCTTAAAAATATCTAGTTTCTTTATCGCAGTTTTAGATTCAGTAGAAACCAGAAAGAGCCAGAAGAAAGAAGACTAAATACAAAGTCTGGTGCTGGGTGGGCAGAAATAAATGTAAGCAAAATAGCTCCAGGCAATTGCTTAGAGCTCCTGACACTCCTACTTAATCTCAAGGAGTTCAAGGACACAGTGCTTCTCTCACACCCAGTGTTTACTTCTCAGTGGTCTTCGGAATCATAAAAGTCATCATAAAAATCATCATAAAAGTCAGTGGGTAGAGGATGGGGGAGTCTGGTTAAATAAAAGATAGAAAGTTCTACAATCCCTTTGTTAACTTTTGAGTAGGAAAAAAAAATCTCTTATAGCCATAAGGCTAAAAGCAGAAATTCCAAGTTCATATTTAATTGTACATCCAAGAAATCATCATTCATAAGAAATGTGCCAACTATGCATTAGGCACCATCTTACAGTCATTTCAAAGTCTGACTTAAAATATTTCTTTTGGAATAGATAATTCATGATTAAACAGTCAAAATTTTGAATGGGTTTTTCATGATTGAAAAATGGAAACTATACCGTGAAAAGTCTTCCTGACATTCAGTTTCTCACCCCGGCGGATGCTAGTAGTCACGGTTTCTTCTGCATAGGTACAAAATCTCAGGAAAGAGGTACACAAATACAAAACATATTCTTGTCCACCTTCTTCCGTTTTACAAATGAAAGTCTGCTTTTAGCTACTGCTCTAACCATTTTTTCTCGATTTATCTTCAAGATTTTAAAGTACTTGAAGGGATGCCTCATTCTTTCATGATGGTATAGTATGTCTTTGTGTAGTGGTACCATTATTTAATCTGTCCTCTACAGAAGGCATTGGTTTAAATCTTTTGCCTTTATAAACAATGCTATGATAAATTACCTCTTATGTACATCATTTTGGAATGTATAGATCATTTTGGAATGTGTACATCTTTAAGGTAAATTCTCAGCAGTGGGGTTGCTTATAATTTTGATATATATTGCCCTGTTGCCTTCCTCACCAAGTGTGTGTTGATGTGAAGCTTTCAATTTTTGCTGGCTCTCTGCACCCAAGAATGCTGTGGTTCGGCACATCTCATTACATATCTAAGAATCCTCATGTGCTCAAGAGTAGTCCACAACAAGCTGAGAAGACTGACCGAACAGAAAGAATTAATACAGGGTATGTATGCCTCCTGTCTTTGGAACAGAGAGCTGGATGAACGGCAGGTGATATTTCAACTAGAAATTGTTAATTCTTCTCTGCCTCAATTCAACAGCATAGTAATGCTTCAGCAGAGACATATGCACAAGTCACAAACATTGTCAAAAATTGGTATTACATTTGCTTTGGTTCTGTTTTCTAAGTCCATTCATAACTGGCTGTAGATTCTAGCTCCCTCCCCTCCATAGGTGAATGCACCCCACTGCTCTTCTGTTGGTAGAAGAACATCATGGACTCATTTAACACATATTCTCAAGTAGCATAGAGTCCCTCCAAAATCAGAAGCAGTTGTAAAGACTCCATCCATTTACCAGGCTTTCAAATTCTCCTGAATTTGGGATGATGAACTTCAAGATGAGTGTCTAGGCCAAAAATCATAAGCAGATTTTCCTGCCTTCTAGTTCATCTGTTTTCTTCCGAAACAGGGAGGTTGTGGCAGCAGCTAGCAAGAACTGTGCCAGCTTGCTCTTTCAGAGGAACATTGTTCTCTCTACATCGAAAAGATCAGGAGCTTTGTAACACAGGCAGGTTCACGTTCTCAGGTGTACGAATAGCTTCATGGCAAATCCACCAACAAAACACAGATTTCAGCGGTGCCATCATCTGAGTCAGGGGGTCCTTTCCTGCCTCCCTGCAGGCATGCCTTTGTTCCCACTCAGTTGGGACAGCTTGTGTATTTGCTATGTCATGCCTAAGTCATTTTTCTAAGAAGTTAATTGGAGAGATGAGGGTAGAGATGAGCTTTGAGAAGTCTGCACCTTCCCATGTGCTATGGACATATTCCTGCAGCATTTTAAGAGTGTGAGCAAAGGCTATTGTCTCTATAGTGTTTCCAAGGCTGGGGTTAAACAGCTTAACTGAAGCTGCCTTAACTCCGCCCTAATGTACTGATTCATGAAGTTGAGTCTGTCAAGCAGTCGTTACTCAACTGCTAAACAATGGAGCTAGGCGTGTACTCTTTAATTAACTTGGTTTTAGGATGACTGGGCAGATCACTTTCACTTGGGACAGTATTAGAGGTAGTAATAAATCTAACCCCCCAGTGAAAGTATAGTTTTGTTTGTTTAATCATTTAATTTTAATTTTTTTAAAATGGAGTTTCTCAATCGCTTTCCTCAGAAACCTGGCTTCCCTGTCTAGAAGCATATAGTGAATGCTTCCAGAAACATTCTATGCATATACAAGAAGGCATACTATTCACTCAAGTCATATGCAGCAGTGTTTTAATATTCTTTCATCAACTTCCCCAAATTTCTGTCATTAGTACACTCCTTTGGAACAAACAGGAAATAGTCAACAAGAATACAGCATGCCTTTCAAAAGCTACATGTCAAATCAATTCCTTTGACTGAGACAGAGCCCTGGGATTTTGGCAGTGCTCTATTATCAGGAACACATTCACAAAACATGTCCCAGGTGGATAGCTCCTGGGGAGATGTCAAACATTTTTATTATGAAAACTCTTAATTGTACACAAAAGTAGAAAGAATAATGTGAAATCCCATGTGCCAGTCACCTGGTTTCATCAATTATTAATGTGTATCCTATCTTCCTTCTTCTTCTAAATTCCTTACTGGATTATCTTACAGCAGATTCCACATTATAATTCATCCTGGGGAGACTTTTTACAAAAATGAGTAAGAATACTCATTTCAGAGGGTTGTTTACAAATATTTTCCCCAAAGCTAGAGTCTTACTTGTGGCCAGTCCTACAACACTATCTTCCCTTCTCAATATGGTCACCATCATAACTTTATGCTGTTCAGTGGTTTTCACTATTGAAACATTTTTTTCCCTAAATGGATAGAAAATAGCCAGCAAGAGCCTGCAACACTGTTAGAAGTAATGAATGTGTTATGGAGGACCAAGAACTAATCCTCACAAAAGGTTCATAGAAGATGTCCTTTTCCCCATGCAGACTTTTAGAAGGGTCCCTTCTTCCTCATTTCCTCTGGCTACATGAGGCCTCCTAATCAGTCAGGCTTCCTCAACTAATAGAGACATCTAGGAGATCTTTCATATTTCAGACTTTTAAAAATGGGCAGCTGAAAACAGAGGCTGACTCATAAGAATCTCTGGGAATCTTTCTATGGGGGGATATTGGGTGTGGGAGAGGTAGGGAATAGTGAATAGAGATAAGATAGAGATTAGGATTAAAACACACACACACACACACACACACACACACACACACACACACACAGGCTTGAGCTGCTTAGACTCTTATAGATGGATTATAGACAGGTAGGAAAAGGTGATGCTCTTAAATCTATTGTTGGAATACAGAACAAACACGTTTGGTTAGTTGTCAACATGGGCAGAATGGGTCAGGGGTGGCCTTCCAGCCACAACAACGTCACTAGAAACCAAAACGCACTTACGCAATGCTTTAACATGTGGACATTTAAACAAGAGAGGTTTGTGCTAACTTAGTGTGATTTTATAAATAAGGGACTTATGAGGTTGAGTCGCTCCCTTTTATTACTTTAGGAAAGATGTATTCCAGGATAGAAACTAGTTCTATCTGGCACCCAAAGTTTTGGGGAGGCATATTAAGCTAGGGTAACTCTTAGAGATCCACCTAATGCACAAGGTGCCATGTTAGGGAAAAGAAAGAGAGTATCCTAGACTCTAGGGCATAACTACAGGAAAGGAGCTACTTGCCAGAAAAGAAAGGCCTTTCAAGGCACTGGCTTGCATGGAAGAAAGTATTTCTGAAGGGAAATCTTGAACCCAGAAATGGCCTGGGACCTAGAAACAGGAACCAGCGGAGGGACCTGGGCCCAGCAAGGTGAGCGTCCAGGTGGAAGTAAATTGGAGTGCCTGATTCATGGAGGGCTGGAGAAGGGAGGGCTGGAAAACACATGCTTTCCTTTCTTTATAAATAGTGTATTCCCTAACAACTCTAGACTGATGGAAAAATAGAGATAACTTTGTAGCTCTTAAATCCATGCAGATTTCTTCAAGATATAAAAAGAGTACCATTGAATTAAACCCTTGCTAATCTGCCACTCTTTGGAAAATACCAGATTCCTCATTAGCACGCATTGGAGGCATAACAAACAACCTCATCTAGGAAGGGAGGTGACTAATGGGTAGGTTAAAACAGAAATTAGAGCTTATGCCAGGCGCAGTGGCTTATGCCTGTAATCCCAGCACTTTGGAAGGCCAAGGTGGGTGGATCACCTGAGGTCAGGAGTTTGAGACCAGCTGGCCAACGTGGTGAAACCCCATCTGTACTAAAAATATAAAAATTATCTGGGTGTGGTGGTGACTTCCTGTAATCCCAGCTACTCAGGAGGCTGAGGCATGAAAATTGCTTGAACCTGGGAGGCGGAGGTTGCAGTGAGCCCCAAGATTGTGCTACTGAACTCCAGCCTGGGCGACAGAGCAAGACTCTGTCTAAAAAAAAAAAAAAAAAATTAGAGCCTGCTTCTGATTCAGAGAGCTATGATCTGTCTCCAACAGGTCTACTAACTGGTAATACCAAGCACTACCTAACCCTGAACTAAAGTGAGAAGGTGAAATACTCATTCTTGAGGAGATACTAATTATGGTACTGAATTATGATGGTATTGGCACAGCACAAATTATTCTAGCCAAAATATTCCATGACCTTGGCTTCAATATTACATGAGCCAATTCTTCATGCTTGCAGTATTTAAGAATTAAGTGTGGGTGTTTGTATAAATTACATGTTCTTCACCATGTCTTAAGTGGCTTGATCGTTTTCATTTTGAATTTTCAAAGCAGGGACTTCCCCAGCATCACAGCAGGTATCAGCACTGCAGCATCATTCCAGCACACCTGGAGATTTTACTTGGCTTTTTGTAGAAGAAAATGCATCTTCCAACAATCTCACAACTGGTTCCATTCTCAGGCAGTTTGATGTTTTTAGAATGTGGTTTTGTCTGAGGTTCCAGGATTACTGGTTGATCCCTATCATGCTCATCTTCGAAATAATAATAGGCAGAGTTCCTCCAGCTTACTAGTATCAAGGTTTCTGACACCTTCAGTTACTAGGGATCAGCTTCATAAAGCTGTCCTCCTTTGGCAAATACTTTAAACTCCTGCAAATCTTTACCCAGAATAATCCTTAACTGCTTCACAGTCATATGTGTGAAGGCAGGTGACACTGAACATCAAACCCGTCAGGTTCAAGGGAGGAGGGGTAATAAGAATTCCTTTTACATATGTTTGCTACCTGAGCTGAAGCAGTTGCTGTAGCAAGTTTAATCTTTTTAGTTGAAAAGATGCACTCTGCATCAGCCTCATGAATACATATGAACCCTCATCAACCTTACAAATGGGACTAGGGAAAGTGACCAATGCTGCCATATTCAGTTACCCAGGCAGGTAATGTTGTTCTAAACCCATTTTATCACCAGTACATGAAGGTGATGACAGACACTGGGTCATTTCTCTTTTCTTTAATCATTGTAGGCAGAAACCATTTACATTGTAAACACACGTAAATGCAGAACTTTCATGAAATCAACATGGATTTTTAGCTGAATGCACTGACATTTACTGAAGGCTGGTTCCTTCGGACAGTTTATCTGATAAAGCTACATCTGTTTCTCTGATGACTGATTCTGAGGTCACTCCAGTGGCTTTTGGCATCTGCTATGGATTCCAGAAACCATAATTAATTTTGGGAACTTAGCAGTAAGCTTTGGTGTTCCTCCATCAGGCTTCACCATAATCATACCCCAGGGATTCAAATAAGATATGATATTTTACCAATGGGCATAGACAGTGTGATTTTGAGAATTTTCAATTTCTAGTTACTCAACCAGAGTTAACTGAATTAAACTCTGTTATGAACTTATGTTGGAAACAATAAAATATTTCAGTATGACAGTACACCTTTCTCTTTGCTGCCTTGTCAATTGGCTTTAAAAATGTTTAAGACTTTGAAGAATTACTTTATAGATCAACCTCAATTTCCTAGAGTAGTATTGAAATTTTAAAGTCAAGCGTGCTAGATTTTGATTATTTTTAAAATAAGGTGGGAAATTTTAATCAAATTATTCAGTAAAGTGCCAAAATACTTCCGCTTTTAGCAAAACAACAACAATGATTCAAAATAAAGCATGCAAACAAGAAAACATTAAAATGTATCCCTACAAACGTGAGAAAAGAACAAATCCTATCAGAGTGGCTATAATAAAAAGCAGTGACAATAGCAGATGTTGGTAAGGATGTGGAGAAATGGAATCATTCATACATTGCTGGAAGGAATGAGAACTCAAATGGTGTATAAAATTTAATTTTTAAAACTTTTTATGTTGAAATAATTAGATTCACAGGAAGCTGCAAAAAGCATGTTGATGTGCTGTGCACCCTTTCACCCATCTTCCCTCAATGGTAACATCTTATCTAATGATAGTACAGTATGAAACCCAAGAAATTGACATCAGTATAAGCCACAGAGCTTACATGGATTTCTCCAGCTTTACATGTGCCCATTTGTGTGTGTGTACAGCTCATGCAATTTTACCATGTGTGCAGCTTCATGTAGCCATCACCATAATCAAGATAAAGAACTAGTCCATCACCAGGAGGCTCCCTTATGTTACTCCTTTATAGACACACAAGCTCCTTCACCCTCATTCCGAACCTCTGGCAACACTATAATTTTGTTATTTCAAAAATATTCTAGAATGTTATGTGACCATTATACAGTGTATAACCTTTTGAAATTGGTCTTTTTCCTTCAATATAATTTCCTTGAAATTGATTCACACCCTTGCGTATATCAATAGTTTGTTCCTTTTTATTACTGAGCAGTAGCACTGAATGTGCTACAGTGTGTTTAACTTTTTACCCCTCGAAGGGCATCTGGGTTACTTCCAGTGTTTGGCAAATATGAATAAAACTGTTATGAACATTCGTGAACAGATTTTTGTGTGAACTTCATTTTCATTCCTCTGGGATAAATTCCCAAGAGTTGGGGATTGCTCAGCCGTATGGTACCAACATGTTTAGATTTAAAAGGAATTGCCAATCTAATTTCCAAAGTGGTTGTACCATTTTAGATTTCTTCCAGCAATATATAAACATCCAGTTTCTCTTCATTCTTGCCAGCATTTGGTGTTGTCACTATTTTTTATTTTAGCCATTCTCATGGGTGTATAGTGATATCTCCTTGTAGTTTTAATTTACAGAGATTTAATGGCTAATGATGTTGACTGTCTTTTCACGTGCTTATTTACCATCTGTGTATCCTCTTCAGTGAAGTGTCTGTTCATGGAAGTAGCCCATTTTCTAATTGGACTTTTTGTCTTGTACTGTTGAATGCTGAGTTATTTATATATTCTAGATAAGAAAACTTTGTCAGATATGTAGTCTGCAAACAATTTCCTCCAGTCTGTAGCTGGTTTTTTCCATGACTTTAAGATGGTCTTTGGAAATGCAAAAGTTTTAAATTTTGTTGAGCTCCAGTTTATCTATTTTTCATTTTTATGGATTGTGGTTTAGGTCAGGTATCCCTGGCCCCAGGGCCTGGGTAGGAACCTGGCCACACAGCAGGAGGTGAACATTAAATTAGGGCCTGGGGTTTGCCTCCTGTCAGATCAGCAGGGGCATTAGATTCTCATAGGAGCGAATATCCTATTGTGAACCACACATGTGAGGGATGTAGGCTGCACACTCCTTGTGATAATTTAATGCCCACCACCCTCTCATCCCCTGTCCGGGGAAAATTTGTCTTCCACAAAGCCAGTCCCTGGTGCCAATAAAGGTTGAGGACTGCTGCTTTAGGTGGCAGATATGTAACTCTTCAACTGTCCATAGGTCCTAAATATTTTTTTAATGTATTTTTTTAATCTAAAAGTATTATGGTTTTATGTCTTACATTTAAGCCCATGATACATGTGGAGTTAATTTTGTGTACGGTGTGAAGTTTAAGTTGAAGTACTTATTTATTTGCCTATGGATGCCAATTGTTCTAACATTATTTGCTGAGAAGGTGGTCTTTCCTCCATTGAACTGCTTTTGCACCATTGTCAAAAATCAGTTGGGCATATTTGTGTGAGTCTCCTTTTGGGATCTCTAATCTATTTCATTGGTCTGTGTCTAGCTCTCTGCCAATACTGCACTGTCTTGACTACTGTAGCTGTAGAGTCAGCCTTAACATCATGTAGTGTGATTCCTCACACTTTGTTCTTCTCCAATGTTTTAGATGTTCTAGGTCCTTCAACCTTCCATATAAATTAAAAAATAAGCATGTGGATGACTACAGAAAAACCTTACTGGGAATTTGATGGGAATTGCCTTAACCTGTAGGTCAATTTGGAGAGAATGGACACTTTTACTATGTTAACTCTTCTAGTCCACTAATGCTGCATGCCTCTCTATTTACTTAGGTCCACTTTGACTTGTGTTATCAGCATTTTTCAATTATCAATGTACAGAATGTTTTGTTAGATTTATACCTAAATGCTTCTTTTAGTTTGAAGCAATTATGAATAGTATTGTGTTTTTAGTTTTGATGTCCACATGCTTGTTGATAAATAAAAATGTGACTGATTTTTGTGTGCTCACCTTGTACCTTGCTGAACCTACTTATTCAAGAAATTCCTTTTTTTTTTCTTTTTTTAAAAGATTTCTTGGATTGTCTGTGTGGACAACCATGTCATCTACAAATAAGGATGGTTTTATTTATTCCATTCTAATGTACATGTCTTTTATTTGTCAAGATTTAATTTTTAAGTTATATAAGTGTGCTTGGGAATGTGTTGACTTGTTTAAAGAATCATTTGATAAAACTCTTATTTTCAACTGGACATATTTATATTCTATATTTTATAGGACTGAAATTGAGAAAGTATATAGTTTTGAAGTATTTAAATTTAATGAAACATTAAAAGGCACTAGACAATTTATTTAATCAATTTTGTCTCAGAAAAATATTTGTTGAAGGAAAGTACTCAAAAGAGATAAAAATAAAGTACACTTGAAATTAGCTCAATGTTTATATATTTTAATTTCAAAAATAAAATTTAGAATATCATACATTTAGCAGATGTGCTCTCACTTTCCTATTATGACCACCAGAAGAGTCAATTGACCTATTTGTTCCAAGTTTATTAATCATAATATGCAACTCTGGATTGCATAATATCATATTGAAATAAATGAATTGTTCATAAAAATACTCATGACAGATAATGGCTAAGCTGATTAACAGATGTGAATATATACCAAAGATAATTATTCTCCTTGCTGTTTTTAAATGTTTAAATGTCAATATAAAGCTTTTATTCTCCTTTAATATAGATAGATTTTATTTTGTAGAAAAGATCTCATTTTTAAAAGCTTAAAAGAAGCCCATCTTTTAGTAAAAATATAGTAAAAATCAATGTTGGTTAATGTATTTCAACAAGTTACAGAATTTTAACTATTTAAACATCTCCTTTTAGTCTGAAATAGTGCCCTGGTTTGGACATGAAATTTTATGATCAACCTTAGTATAACTTAACTTTGAAATCACAGGTATGTTTCACATTGTGACATTCTGAAATGGAACTGCTGATAGAGGTACAAGAATAAGGAATTATCTGGTTAGAGACTCCTAGGACACTAAGAGAGTGCAGATCCAGAATCATCATAATTAGGAGTCATTAGGGACACATATATGAGGGAGCAAGCGTAGGATGGTGCTCTTTGGGAACTAAAGAAACGTCTGCACCTACATCAGAGAGAGGTATCCTGTGGCAAGCCTGGGAATCTGCTTGTTATAGAATAGCACGCTGGTAGAGAATTGAAATACAAGATTGTGAATCCAGGGGGACTAAGAAACAAGTTTATTGAATTGGGTGAAGATGCTGGGAGTTCTAAAATTTGCTTGTGGGCTTTTCTCTTTTGTCACAGCAGTGGCCAGTGTTCACGGGTCATGTACAGTGTCTCCAGTGTAACACCAGTGATGCTGCAGCTGTTCCCAGGATGCCCCACAATTATCAGAAAGTGCTTGCAAAGGGGCCACACCAGGAGCGTCCTCGAAGGAGTTTGTAGGAGAATTCTTTGTTTCTGTGTTCAGCCAGTGCAAAAGAAGGGAACAGCTTGCTAGTGCTGAAGGCACTAACCTAGAAGAAAGTAGAGACAGGAATGCTGAAACCATGAAAAAGGAATTTATTCTGCTAAAATTCTCGTTGGTAGATTTGGGAGGTGTATTAGTTTTCTAAGGCTACAGTAACAAAGTACCATAAACTGGCCAGCTTAAAACAGCATAAATTTATTTTTTCACAGTTCTGGAGGCCAAAAGTCCAAAATCAAAGTGTTGGGAAAGATATGCTTTCTTTGAAGCCTCTAGGGAAAGAAGGGTCATTCCCTGCATTTTCCAGCTTCTGGTAGCCCCAGGTATTCCCTGGTTTGTGGCCAGGCCAATCTCTGCCTCCATCTTCACACAGCTGTCTTTCCATTCTCTCTCTCTCTTTCTCTCTCTCTCTTCCTTTCATAAGGACACCAGTCACATTGGATTAAAAGCCTGCCCTATGCCAGTATGATCTCATCTTAACACTCATCTTAATGATACCTGCAAAGACTTTATTTTCAAATCAGGGGTTCAGTTCCATATATCTTGTTGGAGATACAATCCAACCTGTAACAGGAGGTTTAACAATTCCTATCAAGAATCTTGAAGAGGCCAGGCACAGTGGCTCACACCTGTAATCCCAGAACTTTGGGAGGCTGAGGTGGGTGGATCACCTGAGGTCAGGAGTTTGAGACCAGCCTGGCCAACATAGTGAAACCTCGTCTCAACTAAAAATACAAAAATAAGCTGAGCATCATGGCTCGTGCCTGTAATCCCAGCTACTTGGGAGGTTGAGGCAGGAGAATCACTTGAATCCAGGAGGCAGAGGTTGCAGTGAGCCGAGATGGCACCACTGCACTCTGGTCTGTGTGTGACAGAGTGAGACTCTCGCTCAAGAAAAGAAAAATGTGTTATACTCAGATTATGGATATCTTCAGAAATCTTCAAGAAATGGTCTGCAAACATAAGACAAAGAGAAATTTGAAAGGTCAGAAAAAGTTCTATGAATTTGTGCTGTCCAGAAACATTGCAATAAATAATACTTTCAATGTTTTCCTGGGAGAACCGACCACAGGACAAATTTTCTCATTTCCAGAAGAGATATATGAGTGATATGTATAGTCTAATTGAATGGAATGGAGATGATCAAAGCTCACATAAGATAAAGTGACACTGTGTAGTCACATGTGCCATTTGAAATAATACTATTACTGACCCCAAAGAAAATATAAATGCAAGCCAAGTCACATTTCTGCAGAATCACAAACATACTGGCCAAAATCTCTTTTCTTTCAGAACATTTCCTTGGGAAGCATAAAGTAGTTCATATGAATATGCTGACATCTTTCAACAGCTGGAAGGACTCTTTCTGTGTGTTAACACAGCAGGGAATTGGAAGAATCAGAACTGGAAGAAGAAGAAGTGATTGGCATGCTGACACACTGCTGTAAGAATTGCAGTGGGGAACAATTACATTGTTCAAAGAACACTTCACAATTGGAGGGAAGAGAATTATGTCAGTGCTGAAGGATTTCACAGCTATACTCCAAAACAAACCTGGAAATGCACATTATAAGTACTGGAAGCAAAAGAGTCTATTATTTTGTCTCCTTTTAGGTAAGTGGTAAAGTGCTGGGAGGTGGCAGAAAAGATAATTCTAAAGGGGCAATTCAGCCTCCTTGTCAGACCTGGGTCTTGCTAGTTGTCATTTCCACGTGTCACTATTTCTTTGAAAAAGCAGGGCTGAGCTTGGTATAGAATATTAGCATGAACTCGGTCTGAAAATTTCTTGCCTTCTACCCAGAAATGATTCCTTTACTATGTTGATTTAGGGCTTACAAAATTCCTAACATCAATTTGCTGAGAGGCTTTTGGTATATGACTGAAAGAACAATTAAAAAAAGATCTGATTTGGAAACACTGGATGGGCAAAACAAATTTAAGTCTTTGATTGAAGAAAGCCCCTAGGGTCGTTTCAAATTTAAGTAAGGGTGACATACAGAACCTAGTTTACTACTTTACCTCCCTCCCTGCATGTAGACGGGAGTGTGAGGTGCATGTGCATCTTGTTTGGGTTATTCAGCCCTTGCTCCTCACCTCCTGATCTCTTTTTACATCCGGCTGTGTCATGCTGGGCTGGCACCCTGCCAGATCCAGCCCTCATTGGCCAGCCAGCGCCTTCTTAAGTTCTGTCACTAGGGGGCACTAGAGGGAGACTAGAAGGAGGTTCATGCCATCAGGAGGGGCTTATTCTTTTGTTTTGAGTTTGGTTCCTATAATAAATAGTTGCTTCTCACCCACACAACTGTTTGCCCCAGCTGGTGGCAGTTGGTTCCAGTTCTTTTCATACTTCCAGAACTAGCCTCTTTATGTTCTCTTAGAGCTACCGGTCCAGCCAGCCAGTGCCTGTTACTTCGACGCCTGAGTCTGGCATGCAGGGACCCGGGTCTGAGTCACCCAGACACCACCAGCAGCCTCAGTTTCATCTGACCCTCTCAGAGCTGCTGAGACACCAGCACCTTTCCCTGGGCTTCTAATAACGCTATCCTTGTCTCCTTTATTCTCCTGGCCTGGAGGGTGTTGCTGCAGTGGTCGCCTTTGCCTTTTCAGCTCTCCAGTATCTATTATCTAATTCCTTTTATGGAATTCCTTCTGTTAACAAACTGATGCGGAGTCTCTTTTCCTGACCACATCCCGACTGAAAGGCACCTATAGCTTCATACACGTTCTCTACCTACTGTTTATGTAGCCATGGTATTTGATGTGTCTGTAGGTCATTTTCTGCCATGTGGAGCCATAAGAATGAGATGGATGCATATGTGTTTGGACAGAGCTGAGATATATCGTCATGCAATCTACTTAGCCCGATCCTCAGATCCGTCCCCTTAAATAATGCTCTAGCATGTTTAAATGCTGCCTGACCTGAGGAATCTTTATGGCAGGTACTCAGTCATTAGCTGAATCATTACATTATGACATTTCCTGCATCAAGAGTACAGCAACTTCAGATCACAGCTTTGAAGAACGCTTAGCCCATCTTCAGTTACTTCTGTATCTGTCCCCAAACTCAGTGAATTATTGTCTTGGGATAGCTGAAGCTAAATATTTGAGACACAAAGGATTCACTATCAGGTACTAGAGAAAAACTGCCATAATAAAAGAAAAGGACCACTTGATTGAATACCACCTAAGCAGATCATTCCGGGGATTAGCATAGTATCATAGGAGATTTGCTCTTCACCTTGCTAGTATCAGACCACTCTGTGATTTGATCTGCATAGTCACAGTGTAGGGAGCTGTCAGCCAAGAGTATCTTGGGAGCCTTTTCTAATGGCTATAAGATGCAGATTTAAGAGTAGTACTCCTTCACATGCATGAATATGAAATATCCAGTGGTCTATTTGAGCAGAAAGTTTTTACTCATAGAAAGAACTCATACCATCTCTGAGAGATTTAATGAAAACAAATCTTATAAAATTGGACAATAAGTCACAAACAAACTTTGATCAGGCCTATACGACCACCATTAACAGATTCTTAGAGATTGCAAGGCTTCCAAATCAACGAGTAAATAACCCAGAAAAAAATCAGCAGAAATCCAGATTAAGCAAATCTTACAAGGAAAGCAGACAAGGCACTAAACAATTTTTATGCTTAAAAAAGAGAAGGGGTAAATGTAGTCATCAATTGTGAGAGTTTTGTAGTTATTTGAAGCATTAGGTTTGGGGTCTCTGGAGTTCCAGAAGAGCTCAAGTGCACAGAAAGATTGATTCACAGCAACTTGAAATCACAGGGCATTTTACACCAAACTTAGAGACTCATGTAGATGTGCCAGGATTTGCTGTAGATTAAAGAAGCATATCTATATCATGTAACTAACCTCTATTTCCTCCTCTTTGACTTCTGACTCAGTCATATCTGCCCAGCAGCAATAGATGCATCCACAGCCTGTCTGCCCATTTTCCGTGAGAACCAATGTGCTCCTCTTATCAATACTTCCAAGGTGAGGGTTTGAGCATGGGTTTGAATAGTCAGCACTGAGCAGTAGGATCCCGGAACTCCCATCACCTCTCTTGATGATGAACTCTTGATCACCAAGGCTTTTCTGGTTTACATCTTGTATTACTGTACATAACTGAAATGTCCCCCCTTTCCATTCTCTCTTCACCTCCCATCTCCAGGAGAACAGAAAATTGCTCCACTCAGTCCTATATACCTAAAACGTATTTCACAGCTCTTGTTGCAAAGTGTACCATGTGCAATTTATTACCTCCACGTGCATGGCCTGAATACTTCTCCCACCTTCCAAAAAGATTAGAACCTGTCCTGTGGGCTCTTCATCCTGCCAGGCGGGCATCCGTAGTCACTTCAATATCCTTCTTAGTGACTTTTCTAGAATCGTGGTTTCCAGTTGCCATGTCTCTTCAACTACGCTCTGCTACCATGAGCAAAGCCGTAAGGTGGGCCTTGACTAATAACCTTCCAGAGGTCCGAGATCTCAAACCTTAGCCTTCTCTTTTGAGCCTAACTCCCACTCCTTTCATTAATCTCAATTCCAAACTGAACTGCTGCTAAGTTGTTATTTACTGTCACTGCAGTGCCATGCCTTGGCTTCCTCCAAAGTCTCCTTCCAGCTTCATGATGTCCTTACTCCACTTGCACCCCTGACACCACCTCTGTCAGCCATTTTGCTTTCATAGCACAGCGATTCTCTCACCCTTTAAAGGGTCTGGCTTCTGTCCTAGTCTGTTAGGGCTGCTCTCACAAGTTTTAGACTGGATGGCTTATAAAGAGAAATTTATTTAAATATATTATTGCCAAATTTATTTTTAAAAACAAATCTGTTGGCTGGGCGTGGTGACTCGCCTGTAATCCCAGAACTTTGGGAGGCTGACGTGGGCAGATTATGAGGTCAGGAGTTCAAGACCAGCCTGGTCAACATGGTGAAACCCTGTTTCTATTAAAAACACAAAAATTAGCTGGGTGTGGTGGCAGGCACCTGTTATCCCAGCTACTTGGGAGATTGAGGCAGAAGAATCACTTGAATCCAGGAGGTGGAGGTTGTAGTGAGTTGAGATGGCGCCATTGCACTCCGGCCTGGGAGGCAGAGCAAGACTCCATCTCAGGAAAACACACACACACACACCACACACACACACACACACACAAAACCAAACCAGAAAACAGCAACAAAAAACACCAAACTGATTTCTCACAGTCCTAGAGGCTGAGAAGCCCAAGATAAAGGCGCCGACACTCTTGGTCCTTAGATGCCTTCTTGTTGCACCCTCACATGGTGAGGGTGCAGCAAGCTCTCTGGTGCTTCTTTTATAAGAACACAAATCGCATTCATGAAAGCTCTACCCTCACAATCTCATCACCTCCCAAAGGCCCTACCTCCTATATATCACATGACGGGGTAGGATTTCAACATATGACTTTGGGGGTCACACACATTCAGAGCTCAGCAGCCCCTGATTTGCCAAACCTGAACCCTGGTCATGGGGCACCTTGGCCTTCTGGACACCTCCTCAGCCAGAGACCACAGTACCCAACATTTTCTGAGAATCGCCCATACAACTTTATTTAGCCCGAGGACCTCAATCTGAATGTTGGCATCTGACCTTTTTAAACCGTCTTTATGAGACTTCAGTCTTTATGCTAAGCTGCAAATGTCATGTGCTCTAAGCCCTCCTGCGCTGACTACCCTACTGCTTTCCCTTCTTTCCCTACTCCTGCCTCCACCTTTCCCTGCTCTCCACCTTCAACCCTGCTCTGCAGACAGAGGTAACATCCAATCACCTTAGACCTCTTCAAGTTAATGACTTTAAATTCCCAGCTCTTCAGCTTGGTGGGTCTCTGTACTCTCTTCTTCACTTCCTGTCCTGTCGCATGAGAAGAGGAGCCCCTCTTTGGGGTAGCTTTTTTCCAAGGCACCTACTTCCAAACACACATCCACATTTTCCTTCCACCTTGAAACTATTAACAGAGCAGGAGCCATTCTGCAGTCCTCCACTCATCGACTTTACCGACATCACTTGTGTTAGACAATTCCATCCCTATGTGGCTACATTTTGTGTGGATCCCTCATACACCCATATTTTACAACTGGCCTTCGACCAAGAAAACTCCTGACCAGAGAATGAAGTGATTCTGCCTGTCCCATGCCAGCCACCTTTCTGGCAATGACTAGTTGAGGGAGCAGGCTGCCCTGGTGAAGAGTCTTCACTTGCCCTTCAGTGGCAGGTCATTAGGGAGCTCACATTGCCTGCTAGGGCTGATACAATCTCAGGGACATCACCCCCACCCCCCATAGGGGTCATGTCACCCCCAGGGGCATGCCAAGTGTCAAATCTTGGCAGGAAACCTAGCTTCTAGTGCCAGTCTCAGAAAGCACTAGAATGTGGGTACCATGTTGCCTTGGTTCTTGGGGTTTTGCCTGCTGGCTCCCTCCCACATATCACAGGGGCCACCCTGGGGCCTAAGATCCCTGGCAGGGGCCTTGACATTTTGTCCAGCCTCTGAAAGTCATGATATAGAGCAGAGATTAGCAAACATTTTAGGCCCTGCTGCCAGCCACAGAAAGGACTAGAGGATGGTCCTAGTGCCTTAGCTGATTTAGCATGTGCTGGGTTGGCTGTCCAGCACCCACTTGTCAATGGGCCTTCAGCGAGGAGACACTGTTATCTCCTGAAAAGTGCATTGGCCACTGGCCACCTATTTCCTACAATGTTACATCTACAGAATTGCCTCTTAGATGAGGTGCCTTGGCTATTCCTGGTGCATACCAGCTGCCTAGTACCCAGCCTGTATCCTAACATCTCAAGGCCCACCAGGGACCTAGGCCACCCTGTCAACCACAAAACTCACTACAGCCTTGGTTCATCTAACAGGGCATCAGCTGCCCAGACCCCCAGTGCTGGAGCACTCAGTTCCTTAGACCCCTTACAGATGTCCTGAACTCCTAGTATCAGTCCCCAAGGCAAGCATGGGGTGGCCACCCACTGTGACGTTCCTTGTCATCCCTCGGGGTCACACCAGTCCTTTGGACTCTTGGCAGGCAGCTTGTGCCTCTGGTTCCTGCCTCAGCAGCCATGAGAAGGTGGTTTCCAGGTCACCTGGTACACTTTCCAGTCAGTAGGATACACGGCAGGTAAGCTAGTTGATGCCAAGGTCTAAGTAGACTGTAGGCCAGATCACCTTCCAGTACGAGGAGCTGGGGGCTCTCCCGGCTGCTCCTTCTCTCATGGACCATCTCAGTGACTCTCCCGGAGGCTGTGCTCTCGTGGTTGAGACCTGGGGTTTCCTGGCCACTGCAAGCGGGAGGCTACAGGTTTCTGGCACTTGAGGAGTAAGATTAGGGGTCTCTGGCCCATAAAGGGAGGATGGTGAGGAAGATTTCTAATAAGAGGAAGGGTTTTCTCTTATCCCTTCAATTCTGTACACTGACCCTGTTCCAAATGTTCAGTCCCCCAAGCAAGCAGAGACTTCAGATTATAATGGGATTTTGGCATCAGGCCGGTCAGGTTTCTAGCCTTGTCACTGACAATGGGTAACAGTGTCATGATCTTTCTGGCCTTGTTTTTTTTTTAGGTGTGAAATAAGGTGGTAACTGCCAGGCCTGAAGGTTGGTCAGTCTTCCAAGCTCTTGCATGGTCTACTTCTTTGTTTTTACATCAACCTTTGGGCATTGTTTTTGTTGCTCTGTGTTTTTCAGTGTCACTTCTAGTCTTTTCTTTGAATGCTTGGTGTGGTGGTAAATAAGAAAGAGGAGGTGGGGGGATAGGTACTTGATAGAGCTCCAGGTAGGAAACACTGCCCACCTTCCCCCATGCCCCTACTGGGTCACAAGTCAGTTGCCAGACCATGGCTCTTACTGGAAGGCACAGATCTCACCCTCTAGGCCCCAGCCTTTCCTTCATGGAGGTTGGGTTGAGAGCGGTCACGACCTGTGGAACTTTCTAGAAGGCTCAGTTTTCAGAACCCTTACTGTCTCCCTTCCCATCCAAACTATCATCTTGAAAGGTCATTGTATGGCCTTTTTAGGGACTATGGAATTTTCTAGAAGCCCTCACTCCCTCAGCCTTCATGGAGGTTGGGTTGTAGAGCTTTTTGGAAGGCCCAGGATCTCAAAAATCCTTATCACTTTTTAGCCTCCACTCAGAGGGTCTTGGTTTATTCAGATGGCTTAGAATCTTCTGAAAGTTCCCATTCCTCCCATCCAAAGAAGAGGCCTACCCACCCAAAGAAGGCTACTGTGTTTCTTTGTTAAACTATAAGGCCATCATCTCCCAGCACCCATGCCCTGTGGGTGGGAAAAAACGCTTAGTCTCTGATTGGAAGGGGCCTGAGTATGTGGCTCTGCAGGGGTGACCAAGAGAGCCCAAGGACATGTAGGGAGAGCCTGGGGGAGTTTGCTCTTCCTGGCTGAGAGGTAGACCCCTCTCCCTCACCGTTTCCCTTCATCTCATCCTCTCTCCCCAGAGCCAGCTGGGCAGGAGGCAGGACAGGTCCTGGGTGCCTAGTCCCAGTAGTGGTGGCTGGGTCTCTCTGGGCTCTCCAGGCATGTGGCCCCCACAGTGCCCTCCTTCTCCCTGCAGGAATGGTGAGCTGGGAGGCACCCTGTGGAGGGGGCTGCGTGTGGGCTCTGGCTATCCCAGGGGCTCCCATTTGTTTCTGGCTGAACCCTTCTTTCTTACTCCTCACTTCTTCCCCCAGCAGAAGGTGGATTCCACACGCTCCCCACAGGCCACTTCAGAACCAGCAGGGACCCATGGGCTCTGTGGGAAGCTCTGGCCCAGCTTGCCAAGCCTGAAGGTCAGTCTTCCAAGCTCTTGAATGATGTGCTTCTTGGGCATTGTTTTTGCTGCTCTGCATTTTTCAGTGTCACTTCTAGTGTCTCCACTGAATGTGTGATGTGGTGATGTTTAATAAGAAGGAGGAGGTGGAAGGGTGGGATCATGATAGAATTCCAGGTAAGAAATTAGAACACCTGTGCTGAGGACCACTCCACCTCAGAGGTTCTAAGTCATTTGCAAATCTGGAAAAGCTGCTTAAATGTTTAGCCTCGGTTTTCTTCTCTGTAAACAAGAGGAGGTGTTCATTTGAACTCTTTCGAGGATGAGAATGACAAATTGGCTTCTCTAGAGATGTTAGAATATAATTTTACGTACTCTTCAATATCCGCTTTTTGGCTTCTGGTTTTGTTATAGGAACACTGACAGCCCCAGTGACGCAATTGTGTGATAAGAGGGAGAGGAAGACCACCCACAAATTCAAGATATCTTTTCAAACTCCTTCTATAATGGTTTTTGGAATGGAAATTAGAGTAGTGCCTTTCCCTGATCTTCTTGTATCTGGCACAGAGACCTGCCTAACCGGATGTCTTGGCTTCTGTCGCAACCCCAAGTCTCCTTGTCCTGAATCTCAGCTGTGACCTAAAGACATTTTCCATGTAGCATCAACTCCAAAGCCAAAGCGTTAATGTGGGCAGAGTCCCTTGGCCTTGGCAGCAAACTTTAGAAGAACTTGGAAGTTTTGTTTTGGCCTGAGGAGCCTGGCCAGTCAACCAGACACCCCCCTCCCAAAGCACTTAAGAACAGTATTTTGTGTGTTTTTGCCAGGGTTTGGGCTGGTGAGCTCAGATGACCAGGTTAGGATCATCTTCCAGCCAGGATCAGTGGGCCTGTGGCGAAGGGAAGCTGTACATGAGTGGCAGTGTGTCAGGCCTTCTGCGTGCCGGCTCCTATATACCACACCCACAGCCCTTCACTCTGAGGGGCTGACAGCACTCTGTAGCCTTTCTGAGCAGAGCCTCGTCTGTCATTAGGTGACTTGGTATTGTGGTTTAGTTGGAGCACTAGCCTATGTGTACTTTCACTTTAATAAGAAGAGAACTCTTATTCCTACAAGGAATGGACCCTCGTACCAGAACACCTGGTACTGTGGGAGACTCGGGCCTGTGGATGCTCAGCTGTAAGGCTGCTGTGGCAGTCCTGGGAAACAGGTAGTGGGGTGAGGGATGAGGAAGAGCCCCAAGGTGACAGTGTGAGCTGGTGCTGAGTGCAATTGTATTGGCTTCTCATGACCAGCCTGGGCACTACAGCAGTGAGTCAGGGGCTGGAAATGTATGGGTTCTTATGAGATCCTCTGTCGGTAAAAACTAAAACAAAGTGTTCATCCAGGGCCACAGAGGATATTAGCTGTCCCCTGTCCCTCTCTGCTTTCTTATCTTCTCCAAGTCATGAAGAGCAGGACCCGCTTTGCAGGAAGACAATGGGCAGCACAGAGACTTCAGCTGGGCCCAGGTAAAGTCACAGAGGCTCGGGTCACTCTCTGGTCTCTGGAGCTCTGAGTTTCCCAAGAAGGCCAGAGTGATGGCCTGTCCCTCCCCACCACAGGTCCCACAGGCCTGGCGCTCAAGCCATTGAACACCAGGCTGGTTGGAGGATTGTGCATGAGAATTTCCCCTAAAATAGCTCTCTTCTCTGGGAGGATTCTGAAATTAAGTGTGTTCATCGTTTGTAATGAGATTAATACCACTTGGCACAGGTAGGGAACAAGGGATGCCAACACCAGATAAGGAAGGCTGATGAGAGAACCCTTCTAGCTCTTGAGATTCTACGGGCTTAATCCTGTTATTATTGTTAATACATGTAATTTAAAACATCAATGATGCATATTAATAATGGGGCTTTATTTCATCTTTTCTAAACATCTGGGTCATGCATATACAGTGTTTCATAGTTTACAGAGCAGAGTGGTAACCCTGACACAAATCCTCTGAGCCATTTTACAGCTGAGAAAAGTGGCTGCCAACTTCAAGATTCCAACTCCCATCCCCAGGCCAACCTGTGGTGGTGCAGTCTGTGTCTGCAGGGGTCAACTGAGGCCCCGCCAGGACCTTTTCTGGGCCTTTCTCCGACAGGTTAGCTGCGTGATCCTGAGCAAGGAGTCACTTCCCACTCCTGCCTTCTCCCGCTATCCCACAAACACGAGGTGGCAACTACCTTCCTATGGACAGCCCCTTGAGCTCTGTGAGTCACTGGGTCATTCCCTCCTCAACTCCTCCCAGAGCGTAGGTTTCCAGAGCCATAGGGACTCTTGACTGTGAGTGAATAAACCACCATGTATCTAAAAAACAGGAATCTGGGGACATGTTGTTTTTGTCTTTTGAGGTCAATTGTAATAGCCTTAAGGACATAGATGATGTTTGTATGTTTAAAATATTATTTTTCAACCATCTGGGGCCTGGTCTAGGCACCTAACAAACCCTGTGTAAATGAGTGCTAACCTCCTTTCTCCTGAGGGTGCAGCCTTCTAAGCGTTCTTCCTCACGTCAGGCCTTTAACATGACACCCAGAAAATACCCTGCATTTCTAATCGCTTCTGCTCCCTGTAGGTAATTGCACAGAAAATCCATATTGCAAAGCCCTCAAAGAGAATTACAAGGAATTATAAATCTCCTTTTCACCTTACTAGGCTTTTTTTTCTGACGGAGAAGCAAGCACATTTTTAGGATGGGGTTTGGGAGGGGCAGCTGACTTCCACTGTGCAACTGAGCCACATGCTTTCCATGGTTCACCCAAAAATCAGCATGGGAGCCTACCTAAGCTGTGGTCTCAGCAGATGCTCAGCCGTCAGGCTGATGTGGCTTTTACTTCAGAGCTCTGTCTAACCTAGCCTCTGATGAAGACACTCAGGTCCAGAAATGGAACATGTTCAGCTCAATGCCATAAAACTGGTTCAAGCTGACTTGAGATGTCTATTGCCCAGGGATCCTTACAATCCTTGCCTGGTAGCTGAGAAACACCACCTGGAATATTGACCCGGAATAATGGTCAGTGGCAATTGGAAGATTTGCACAGGGCAGGACATCCATCAAACTGCTTTGCAACAGCAGGAGTAGAAACTCAGGCTATCATAAATATGCAGAACATTTTATGAGCCCCACAAATGGGACACGAGGTCTAACAGTGGGATCAGCGTGTGAAGCCAGGCCTGTCTTGAGATACTGGTCACCTTATCCTGGTTGGCAGCTCTAGGCAGTCAGGAATGAGGGAAGAAAGCAATGTCACAATATCCTGCCCTACCCATTCTGGACCCATCCCTATCCAAAGGACATTCCAATCTGTTGGTCTGTTGGAATGAGAATGCATGTGAACAAATGAGGTAAAAATTGTCAGGGGTGTCAGAGAAGTAACAGTCCTGAGGACCTCCAGGGAAGAGAGTATAGAGTGAATAAAAGTATATAACAAAATGGTAATATTAACAATAGTTGCTGCCCCCTTGAAGTGCTTGCTCTGTGGCAATCACCGCCATATACAACCTTATTGTCATGAAAGACTTGAGAGGATAATATTATATCTCTTCATTTTACAGATGAAGATACTGACGTTCAGAGAAGTTATCACTTACCTAAGGGCTCTCAACAAGTTAATGGCCAAACCAAGATTCCAATGCAGACCTCTATGACTCCAAAGTCGGAGATTTTCCACTGCAGTGAAATGGAATGAAACACAGTGTAGATTCTGACATCCGACAGGGCCCCATTCTACCATATGCCAGCATGTGGCCTTGGGCAAGTGACTCAGCTTCTCCGTACTTCAGCTTCGTCATCTGTAAACTGAGCAGGAGAAGAGAATGAAATGAGATGAAGCTTGAAAAGCACCTGTTGCAGTTCCTGGTTAAGGAAAGTGAGTGATAGATTGATGGTGTTCTTATTTCAAAACCTTCATTGTGGGCATGGCTACGCTTACTTTTGGTCAGCTTTGTTGATTTGAAAATCTAATATCCTCACCTTGTAACAAGGACAGGCTCTTCTTTTTCCAACGTCCTTTCCCAGTCTTTCTAATCTCCGTAAATGACATCCTTGCTATGGACTAAGTTGTGCTCCCTCAAAATTTACATGTTGAAACCCTAACCCCCAGTGTGACTGCCTGTGGAAACAGGGTCTTCAGGAGGCAAATTAGGTTGACTGAGGTCATAAAGGTGAGATCCTAATCTGATCAGACTGGTGTTCTTGTAAGAAGAGGAAGAGAGACCAGAGCTCTTTCTCTTTCCATCGTGTGAGGATGTAGTGGGAAGGCAGCCATCTACAAGGCGGCCATTAGAAACCCGTCCTTCCACACCTTTCGCTCATTTCTAGAGACTTCACAGGTCTTCGTGCTGCCTGGTGCAGCCACGGTGTGATGAGTTGGATAAGCCAGAGACCTGGGTGCTGCTCTGATACTTCTAGTTCCTTCATAGCCCCACATTATCCCACACCATACTATATTAGATCGCTTCTGCCTCCAAGACATTTCTCCAATCTTCTCTCTTCTCTTGGTTCCATTCAACATACAGATTTTTTCAAATACCTGTAAGAGTCGAGAAAAAATACTTTATACCAAAGTATTTATCACCGGCTTCAACAGTTATCAACATGTGGTGAATCTTACTTCATTTATTACCTTATCTACTTCCTCACTTTTGAAACAAATCCAACACATTGTGTAGTTTTACCCATAAATTTATCAGTGTATTTCTGCAAAAGATATATATTCCATTTAAAAACATATGTATTCCATTTAAAAAACATAACCACCTTACCATTATCACTTCTAATATTTTAAATAACTTCTTAAAACAATGATATTTAAGGTCAGTGTTTATATTTTCATGATTGACTTGAGAAAAACATATTAGTATAAAGTTTGAATCAAGATTGAAATAAGATTCATACATTGTGGTTGGCTGACATGTGTCTTAAATCTTTTTATTTGTTCCCCTATGTCTTTTAATCTCTATCCAATTTCTTAATTAATAATTTGAATCATTTGCCCTGAAGAGCTTTCCAGAGTCTGAATTTTGCTGGTTCAGACTCTGGGATAGTTTAGCAAGTTTCTGTATCCCTTGTATTTTCTGTAAATATGTGTGTGTGTGTGTGCATGGGTATAGAGGAAGAAAGAGAATATTCCATGTGACTGCATTTTGTCTGCTCTCTCCTTTGCAGGGATTTGAGGAGTTAGGCATATTTTTATATCTTTTGATATCTAAGAAGGTTTAGATTTGAATTCTAACTGCTATCCTTAGGTAATGCCCCACTCCCAGTATCAAAATCTGTATTAGTCAAGGTTCTCTAGAGGGACAGGACTAATAGGATAGATGTATATAGGAAAGGGAGTTTATTAAGGAATATTGACTCACATGATCACAAGGTGAAGTCCCGCAATAGGCCATCTGCAAGCTGAGGAGCAAGGAAGCCAGTCCGAGTCCCAAAACCTCAAAAGTATGGAACTGGCTGTGCAGCCTTCCGTCTGTGACTGAAGGCCGAGAGCTCCAGGCAAACCACTGGTATAGGTCCAAAAGCTGATGAGCCTGGAGTCCGATGTTGGCGAGCAGGAAGCATCCGGCACGGGAGAAAGACGGAGGCCAGAAGACTCAGCGAGTCGGCTCTTTGTATTCCTGCTTTT
>CAUYQU010038045.1:0-54193 GCA_963574635.1 Cheracebus regulus | reverse complement strand
GCCAAAAGAGTCACGCTGGCGACCCGTGTGGCTCCTCTGCCGGGAATCTTCCGGTCTGTGGGCAACAAAAATTCGTCGGAAAGTGCGGCGTCCACTCGTTCTCTGCGCTTTCACTGGGAGCTACATTCCTGAGCTGTTGCTAGTCGGCCATCTTGGATCTCTCCCCCCCATAAAACTATTTGATCGAGGTACTGCTTTAAATTTTTTATGTGCTCAGAATCATTTCTGTTTTTGCAAAGAAAGATCAGATAATTTCCAATGATTAATTCTAAAATGTATGGTTTTGCTCAACAAATCAATAGAGGAAGAAGCAATAATCAATTATATGAAAACTCTCTGGAAGTGGGAAAGTGAGAACAAACTGCAAGCAATTCCTTCCAAATGGGTTTTCCATCAACTCCTCTGTGGAGATCTTGCTAGTAGTATTTTTGTCGTGTGGTTCCTCATTATGTAACCAGAAGGGTGTGTCTCCAAACTAGAATCAAGTTTGGTCTAGACGCTGTGGCTCCACCAGCTCACCTCTGCAAATTTGAATTTAGAAAACTCAACACTGGAACAGATCCCTACCTTGCCATAGTTGACTAGGTTGTACACATCATTTGACTTTGTTGTGTGAACTGCAGTTGGGAGGTGTTAAAAAAAGAAGCCCTCTTAAAAACAAGCAAGATGAAACTATATCACCTCTATATTTCTAGATAATTTCTTGGTGAGAAGAGTTAGGGACATTTCTAAGGGAAGTCAAGAAGAAAATTGTTTTCTCTACTTCTCCTCTTTGAAAATTTTATATTCAATTTATGCGTCTTGATGAGGTCTACAACAGTGTGCTCAGCAAAGAACTTTTCTTCCTGCGCCACAGAACTTAAACCTTTAAAAATGATAGTCTGCTCAGTGAGGGCAAAAGATTCACAGCCGACCTAACTCACTGATTAACAATAACTTTTAATGGAAAAAAATGGTAATATTAATACCAGCAAATTTGGAAAAAAATATACACAAAGGTTTAAGTATTGGTAATTTAATTTGCAAATACATATGCATGCATACATATCTATATATGAATGTATAAATATATGTATGAATTTGTGTATATATATGAATGTATATATGTTTTCATTTGTTTGAAAACAGATATATGTTTACATATGTGTATGTGTGTGTGTGTGTGTGTATACTTTTAAGTTTAATTGTTTGAAAACATAGAAATATTCTTGATGAAAATGTGTACCACTACACATTATTGGCTATTTAACAAATAACCTAAATTAATAATGAAGCTAAATTAATAGCAATTTATAATTAAAAAACAAGAACAAGTATAAACAGCAAGTACTAACTTGACGGTAAACTTCTGTCTCCAAACTGCAGAACTGCAGCCATCCATATGTTTGGATGGTAGTGAGACCTCAGCTATGTTACCAGGCATTACGGGGAGACTGGGCTTCTTAGTAAAACACCAAATTAGAGTCCACAATAAGTTCCAGTCATGTACTGGCTTTATGAATGCTAAAATTTAATGACCCTTAATAACTTACATAATTGTTTGCTATTAAATTGCTCTCAGTTCATCCACAAAAATTAATGTCTATGGAAATACATGTCTCATTCACCACATAAAGACCTGGTCCCTCTCTCAGCCCATTAGGAGGCTGCTCAAGGCTGACAGGTGAGCCTGGGGCAGCACTTTCAGAATTGACCCTGCTGAGACCACAACCTTGACTACCATCAACCAAGATCAAGTCTTTCAGGAAGATAAGAGTGGAGGAGGGTCAGTCTTACTTACACTGAAGAAATAGATTAGAAGATACAGCAGGAGCATTATACTTGTAGCACAGGAAGATAATGTTTTCTGGTCATCCACAATACTAAAATAGAAGACCCCAAACACTTTTCCACTGTACATTTTTCTTCAGCAGTAGCCAGGAAAACATATAGCTCAAGGAACAACAGCTGAGTTCAGGAGTTATACTGAGAAAGCCAATCTTAGCTTTTCTATACTTTAGTTTCTTCATCTGTAAAGTGGCTATAATAATAATACTTTCTACCTATAGTGCTCTTATAAAGATTAAATGGTGGAATCCAAGGTTAGCAAACTATGGTCCATGGGCCAAAACTGGCCCATCTGTAAATAAAGTTCTATGAGAACAGTCATGGCCACTTGTTTACATATTGTCTCTGGCTGCTTCACCCTGTAACAGGAGAGTTGGGTAACTGTGATAGAGACCACATGACCCATAAAGCCTGAAATATTTACTATCTGGCTTTTTACTAAAAAAAATTCTCCCTCCCACCCCGATACAATCCACATACATTATTTTGTACAAGTCCTAGTATATAAACACTTAGTTATCATTTTCTATTTAGAGTTTTTGTATTTTGTGACTTGCAAAAATCAACTTGTGAATTGTAAGGCAATGTAAAGCTGAACAATTAACAATGAAAACTAGATTCTGGCAACAGCTTCTTAGAATATTTGATTTCAAGGAAAAGTTCCCCAGACATATAAAATCATTATGAACAGAGCTACTTTGATTGAAGCCATGGTGAGGGGCTGAGAAAAATACTATATCAAACATACATGATCATGTAGGTGCTCCTTAAAACCTGTAGAAATTAATTGAAAGCATAAAATCTAAATTCTGAATGCCAGAGGGCTTTTTCTTTGTTTTTCATGTGCCTTTTTACTCCTGCCTATTTCTCTGGAAAGCCACAAAAGCAAGTAATGGCAATAGCATAAGGTAAGTAATTACTAATATCATACCTTTATACACCTACTATATACCCAGAAAGAAATTTTTAGATAATAATAATAAGGAATATCACTCTTTGAATAAAGGAAGTAAACAGATGAATTCTCAAGTCACTCTGCTTTCATGAAGCTTTCCCTTTACCTGATATTTTATACTCAATGCATTTCCAAAGGAAATAGCTGTAGCTCTTGTTTGACAACTCTTGAGAATGGACTCAGAAGGAAACCTTGACATCTCAGGCAAGATCTTTCTTCTTTACAATAAGGTGACTGCATTTCTGATCCCAAGCCAAGGACAGTGCTAGCAGGAGATGATGCAGAAGAAGGCTGGGCATACACAGGGGCAGGAAAACAGCCCCAGGCTTGGAGGGCCTGGAAAATGTAACTGAAAAATGATTCTCCAGAACCAGTTGAGAATGACATCAACCCCATCTTGGGAGAACACATCACTACACTTGGCAGGCTGTGGGGAACAGATGAGGCAGTGTGACAAAGTCCTCATGGTGCATACTATGACATATTTACTCTCAAACCAAATCAAGTTTTTAAATGAAGATGAGATCTTTGCAGGCTAGGAATTATTTAATAGACACACTAATGAACAAATAAGTGTGAAACCATCTCCTAGAAATCAAGGATAGTGAAAAAAAAAAAAAAACTCTCTGATCCCTAGGGCAGTGTGATCTGCCAATTTCCAAGATAGCTCCCAAGATTCCAGGCTCCTGGAGTACGCCCATCTCCCAATCATTCAAAGGAGCACTAATCTAGGTGCTGTGTGAAGAGACTGTGCTGATTTAAGTAAGTTTCCAAAACAGTTGACCTTAAAATATGGAGATGATCAGGGTGACAATGACCTAATCACATGAGCTCTTTGAAAACAGAATTTTCTCTGGCTGGTCACAGTAGTATATCTTAGAAATGCTTAATTTTATATAATCATATTTCTCAATGTTTTGCTATATAATCTGTGTTTTACTTGGATCTTTATTAAGAAATATATTCCTACCACTAAGTCACTGAAATATGATCCTACATTTTCTTTTGTTGGCTTCATACTTTGATCTTTCACGTTTCAGTCCTGAATCCACCCAGGGTTGTATTTGTATGAGACCCTCTAGTTTTATTTTTCTCCATATTATAAGGCAGTTTTCTTAGCACCATCTGCTGAACAATCCACCCTGGGCAGGGGTAAGATGAGAAATATGGATGTGGCTTGGGCTGGGAGGCCAAGCGTGATCCCAGTATCCTCTAGTAGAGGGTATGATGCAGTGAGTAGACCTTGTTGGTGGAGAAGAGGTAAAGGGAGGGATCTGTCTCAGTAGATTCTGCCCTGAACATCCTCTTTGGCCCCTGTGTTACAGTTACGAATCCTTGATTTATCTTCTCCCATTGAAAACTGGAATCCCTGTCCACTTGGAATGGGGGATGGGAGGGAAAGGGTCATGTTGCCACTTGCCTTGTCAGGCCTGGTGACACTAGCAACTGGCACACACCACACTGCTCTGAATGAGTTCCAGTCCAGCACATGCCCATCCTAAAACCTCTTTCATCACATAATTGGTACAGTTCAATGAGGTAAACAGATGGCACTTTTCGTCAGGCTACTGCATGCCAGTAATGGGAAAAGAACCCATTCAGAGGCTCGTACTCATGAGCTGTGCTCCTCCCCAAGCTGGCATCCCTGAATGTAACATAAGGGAAGACACTCAGGCAGAGACGGGGCATCCTGACCTGCCTTATTAGCAAAGCTTCATCCAGATATCACCTTGCATTGCATACTTTATTATTATTATTATTTTTGCCTGTTTGCTTTGGTTTCATTCTTAATAGTACTTTGAGTTGTTGTTTTATTATTGCATACTTTAAACTCACTACTCTTCTTTCCATCTTTCTTCTCTTCTCACTACCCAGGACCCTCCCTCCCCACCTTTCCAAAGCAGCACACGGCTAGCTTCCTGCTATGACTTCAACTTCAAATTCAGCCTGGAAGTTAAGAAATGATTTCCCAGGAACTGCATAGAAGGAGGATCTGACCATTGGCCTTTGTGCTGCCCCCTGCCTTCTTCAACTCCCTTGGGTCTTAATAAGTAACTTTTCCAGAGACATGTTGTTCCATGGGCCTCTCTGTACCCTTGAACTCATTCACTGGAAACAATTCCCCTACACAGCTCAGAGCAGATTTCTCTGAACTAGGCAGCTGTGGTCGGAAAGTACAGATTCTCCTTTAAAAATGGCCCTTTCCAGCCCCACTGTAATGTTGACCAGCTTCCCTCAATTCCCAAAGAATTCACGCTCTTCGTACTGAGAAATTCATCTGGCCCCAGTGCTTTTCCATCAGAGGCAATCAGCCTCAGTGACATTCAGAGAGCCCTTTCCATAACTTTCTTGATCTTGCCCAGACCTTACCTCTAACTCCGTAAAATGTTAGAACCCTGAGCCCTAACATATGAAGAAAGGGAGGCCACAGCCCAGACCTGAAGACAAGTCAGTGGAACCAGATATAAATCGAAGTCAAGATCTGAAATTTGAAAGAAGGCAGACATTTCTAGCTACACTATGGGCATGAGGCTCTGACGGATTAAAGAAGAAATGATGGGACAACTTTGGAGAAATGAAACATCCATGAAATAGGAAGACCTCAGTGAAATGGTCCAAAAAGGGCTCTGGAGAGCCATTGTACAGCCCAGATCCCCTCACAAGATAGAGGGAAGAGGTGATATGAGGTGATAAATGGCAAAAAGGAGCTAAGACAACTGGAATACAAACTTGACCAATATCACAATTTTATGTAAGACCAGCTCATTACATAGAAGTATATTCACAAGAGAAGATAGGCAGAAAATGGTCAGCTTACCACGAAAGCAGTCAATTGATATAAAACACAGAAATGTCTGGGGACAGGAGGTCCTAACAAGTTTAAAGCCACTTGCTAAAGAATTCTGCCTTATCCAGGAATAGTGGCTAATGTCTGTAATCCCAGCATTTTGGGAGTCCAAGGCTGAAGGATTGCTTGAGCTCAGGAGTTTGAGAGCAGCCTGAACAACTTACTGAGACACTGTCTCTAATAAGAATTGAAAAACAAAATTAGCCAGGAGTGGTGGTGCACAACTGTAGTCTCAGCTACTCGGAAGGCTGAGATGGGAGCACTGTTTGAGCCCAGAAGGTCACGGCTACAGTGGGCCGTGATCACATCACCACACTCCAGCCTAGGTAACAGAGCAAGACCATTTATACACACACACACACACACACACACACACACACAAACATGGTACCTTCTCTTCTGAAGAATGCATATATATATATATATATATGTAGAGCTTCCATTTATATTGGTATATATATGATATAGATAGGGTCTTGCTGGATATATACATAAATATATATATATATATATATTTTTTTTAATTTTTAAAAGGATACTTTCTTTTTTTCAGTTCCTGCAAAAGAAGCCCATACTAAAACAGTTGCATGATTTGATGCTTTGGGTTCCTGATTTAATTTCATTTTCAAAATCATCTGCTTCATGGCTATGCTACAAACAGACTCTTAGTTTATGGAGTACACACAAGAAAACACACACACATAGCTCCATATGATACACCAGAAGAATGGTGAAAACAATTGCAATAATAATAGGCAAAAACAATAGAGAGTATTCACTACATACGGCATATTTACTATGACATTCCTTTAAGCATGCTACATATATTAACTCATTGAAGCCACACCCTATGAACTGCTAAAATTTATATCCCTTATTAAAGATGAGGTCAATGAGGCATATAGAGACTGAATATCTTGTTCAAGATTATACAATAAAAAGATGAAAGAACTAGAATTCCAATCCATGCACTCTGCTTCCAGAATCCATCACTAAAACCACTCTCTTATACTGCCTCTTAAAGGATGGTGAGTTACCTGCCTAGCAAAAATAAACAGTGATCTTAGGTGTAGCTATCCTGTGAAAGTTTCTACATAAATTAGCCCAAATAGCAATCTAGCTGCTAAAGGCAAATATTTTGCTTGACTTGTTGCATGTTGATTACTAATAGCAGATGCGTTGTTAGTTTCAGTTGAAGAGTCATTCTTCTATCTTCCCATTGGTCCTCCTTCTAGATGATCCATCACTCCCCAAACCACATGATTGTAACAAGCTTAATCCACATTTACTGTGCTGCTTAATTACCAATAGAATAATAGTTGAAATTAAGCTGACTCCTTAATTACCTTTTTTTAAATTCTGGCTGCTTTTAATGATTATTATCTCTCCTGCCTTCACAGGGAACAAAATATATTTCCATGGTAGATGATCAGCTCCCCAAGATGAAAACTCCAGGTGGCAGAGACAGTCAGAAAAGCCCTGCTCTATGGCCAAGGCCACTGCAGAAGCTAGAAGTGGGCAGGTCCTCTCAAGGACCCTTGATGCCCCAAAAGCATCCTACCAGGAATGACAAACCAAACAGCTATTATTAGGAGACAGGATTCACAGGGTCCTTGCAAGGTAGCTGGTACCAAGCACAGTCCCTTCTCTTCTGAAGAATGCAATGATCATCAAGACTGTCATTCATGAACTATTGCTGAAGCTACCTGATAGAGTCATATGGAATAGGTGGGAACAGTATCTGCACTTTGATTTCCAAACGAAAAATCTGAGATTGTGTGGGAGGATATATAGGTTGGTGATTGGAATAATTAGATAGGAGGGGGTCTTTTATTAATTTCCAAATTGTGCCCCTGATTCCTTGTGTGAGATTCATCAAGTCTACAAGCTTACTATGCTTCTGTTTCCTCATCTGCACTGTATGAACAGGTTCTACCTATTTGCTTTGCAGGGAGAACAACCCAATACATAAAAGAACATTTTGAGAGGGAAAAAAACACCCTTTGGATATGGACACAGTACATCTATTTGAAGTCACTATATGAAAAGTGAAAATAATCACTGAAGTTGGAATATTCTCAAGCACAAAATAGAATTCCCTCTTCTTGTACTCAGATTTAAAACGAGTTCCATTCAACAAAAGTGCAAGCAAATGTGTTAGGCATTAAAGACTCAGTCACACACGTCATGTATACAATTACCATCTGGCAAGGTGCATGCTCAGAGACAGAATTTCTACTCAGCACTGGCGGGGTGGTGTTTTCCTTTGGTATTGTTTGGTTTGGGGACAAGAATGCAACACAGGTTTATTTGAAAGGATAGTTACAAAGAGCTGGACTTCCCCTTCTTTAACTATAACCCACACTTTGCTTCCATTTAACTATAACCCATACTTTGCTTCCATTTATATCAGTATAAATATAAGATCCAGTCTCTCTGACTCTCACGTATGCACTAGAGACAGCTGTGGGAGGCAGAAACCAGACTGAACAACTGGCCTGAAATCAAAACGTGAAGAGGAAAAAAACAACTTGCTTATATCTCTATCTTTTAAATTTAACTTTTTAAATTCAGTCAATATCATCTCTCTTATTCACATAGATTCCAGGGACGGTCTTGCTTCTCTCTAGTCATTGACCTTCCAGGAGTACAACAGTTATAAATAAGTCACCATGAAATAAAAGCAAAACATGTGAGTCACTGCTGCCATTGTTTCCTAAGAATATGTGGGAATTAGTGTGAGATGATGAAGATGAATAACTATGGTGATGATGTGAAGGGGGAGAGAAGAAATAACATTTCTGTTCAAAGAAACCTTGTTCCAGTAAGTTCCAAGTACACCTCCAACTGTGTGACAGCATTTGCTTTTTCAGTTTATATGTACCCATGGGCTTCATTGGACCTAAGCTCAAAGGACCAAACTCTGACAAGCATTTTTGTATCTGTGACTGGGAAGGCCACACAGCGAGGACACACAAGGTCATAGTCATTGCAACATGAATTCTCATAGCTGCCTCTTCAGGGGAGCTCAGGAACTTTGTTATTTTCATCATCTCTCTTTTCAGAGACAAAGAGTGATTCATTTTCATCTTTCAAGCACCAGCCCTAAGCCTTTATGTCTTTTTTAAAAAACTCCCTAGAACACATTAGCTAAAATATGTCACACTGTATAATTCAGATATAAAAGGTTCATTTGACTGTATCTGTTAGGAAATTAAGTGGCTTACAATGGAGAGTAGATACAACCAAGGGAGAAAAAAAGTTTTCTCTACAATGCTCTCCACCTTCAAACTCTCTCTCAAAAAACATCCAAGTCTGTACGAATGGTTAAACAGATGGTGGCGCAGCCATTCAATGAAATCTTCTGTAGCTAGAAACGTTAATTCACAAAAAAAATTCATGACTTGGGAAATGATTTCAATAAAACATTAAATAGAAAACAGGATTCAAAGCTGAATATATAAAATGATGTAAATTATTAACTGTACATGGATAGGGAAAAAAATGGGGCTACATTTTTTGCCAGCACTGTCATAGCAAGGCACAACAGAATCACTTAATCAACAAAAATTTATTTTCTTACAGCTTTGGAGGCTGGAAGTCCAAGATGAAACTGTAGGCAAGGTTGGTTCCTTTGGAAGGCTGTGAGGGAAGAATCTGTTCCAGCCCAACGTGGCTTTATATGGCCATCCTTTCCCTCTATGCTTCTACATCCAATTTTTCTCTTATTATAAGGACAACAGTCATATTGGATTAAGATCTGATTTTAAGTTACTTACCCCTTTAAAGCACCTATCTTCATACATGGTTATATTCTGAGATACTAGAAGTTAGGACTTCAACATGAATTTTTTGGGGGGTGGGGCCAGAATACAGTCCATAACAAGAGCTCAATATACAAGAGTGTTTTAGTGGTGGGATGAGGAACAATTTTCATTTTTCTCTTCAGTAGTTTCATGAGTGTTTCAAATATTCTACAGTAAGATGTATTATTTTCATATTTAGAGAAAACAAGGAATTATCTTTGAAACATGTTTTTAGCATTCTTGAGCGTTTCCATCAAAGCCACATTCTTAGCAATGAGTTAACTGCCAGGCATGTGTTAGGGAAGGACCCACTCCTCACTCTGGAACCCAGGACCCTCTGTGAACTCTTGGCTTGCATTCTAGAAGGCCAGGGGCCCTGCCCTTTTCTATGAATTCCCACTGGAGGAGTCAGAAGGGCAAAGCCATCCTCCAAAGTCAGGTGAACCCCTCTTAACCACCACCCATACACATACCTTTCAGCCAAGTTACCTGAGCAGATATGAATTCAGCACAGATGTCACCAGTTTCCTGGAGGATTAGGACACCATGTTCTAATTATGTCTACATAAATGCTGCTGTTGGCCAAAAATTATTATTTCAAATGCCTGCTTAAAATATATATTTAGGTCACAAGTCAAAGGTCTGAGGCCTTGCTGATTGTGGTTTTTGGACTCATTTTGATCCACCTAGTGTCCTTGGGAATGGTGGAGTCCCAGTGGCTCTTGAAGGGAGAGGGAATAGGAAAGCAGCAGGAATCTCACCTGACCCTGTGGCAACATCTGCCATATAATAGCAATAGAATATAAACATCAGTACTTTCCATACCCAGGAATGTGGCTAACCATTTTTCAAATACTATCTCTTTAATCCTCAGGAAAACCTATGAAGGTGAATCTATTTTTTAGAAATGAGGAAATAGAGAAGACGCACAGCTGATAAGTGGCCCAGCCAGGATTGGCGCCCAGAGCCCCAGTTCATAAGCTCCCAGGACTGTAAGTCCACAAAGGCAGGAGGGCCATGTCTGTTCTACCATATCCCCAGTGAGGTCCACACTAAGTATTTGTTGAGTAATGAGAGAACAAGATCAAATTAGCTTTTTGCTGAGCGCCCATAGCACCAGCTAAAGACTTGTTAAGCATTATCCCTAATCCTTGCACTAACTTTGTAAAATTAATGATATTGTCTTACTCCATCCAGGCTGCTATAGGAAAATACTATCAACTTGGTAGCTTATAAACAACAGAAATTTCTTTCTCACAGGTCTGGAGACTGGGAAGTCCAAATTCAAAGTGTCGGTAGTATTCAGTATCTGGCGAGGGCCTGTCTCCTGGTTCATATATGGTACATTCTTGCTGTGTCCTCACATGGTGGAAGAACAAACCAGCTCGCTGGGGCCTCTTTTATAAAGGCACTAATCCCATTCAGAAGAGTTCCCCTTCATGCCCTAATCATCTCCCAATGGCCCTTCCTCCTAATACCATCACCTTGGGGCTAAGGATTTTAATGTATCAATTTTGGAGAGACACAAACATACAGACCATAGCAATTATTGTCCCCATTTTAGAGTTGAGATAATTGAGGTTTAAAGAAATGAAATATATGTAAGGTTCTCAGGACTGGAAAATATAGAGCAGTATGAGATTTTCTGCCCTCATTGAATTCATGATCAAATTGAGGATAATACCCATCTGTCTCTCTCTGTCTACCTGGGCAGCTTATGCTAGACCCAGATAAGGAAAATAGGCAACATGTGCTCCAGAAGCTCGGCACACATGTGGATGTCACTGGGTTTGTTCTTGTTTTTGTGAAGTCCACATTCTCAGCACGTTAAGTTATCACAAAGCATTCCTTCAAGTGAAAAAGTGAAGTGCGTGTGAGCACAGAATCTGGAAACCACATGGCCATGCCCACCGTGGTTGGCTGGGTGGAGGGAGAAGGGGGGATGACGGGTGTTCACCAGCCACAAGAAGATCCCCCCAGCCTGAAGAAGGGGGCCGAGCCAATGTAGAAAGGCCCCAGGCAGCCCCTCACCCTAGACAATGTCCCTCCCATAAACCCTGACATCCTCCAGCTTATCAAGCTGGACCAACCTTCTCCAAAACACCCTCCTTTAACATGCAAATTCCCAGCTAGACAGGGGTGCCACATTACATTTCTGGGAGAGGATAAAGATCAGCTGCAAAACCTGGAAGGCTGGAAATGAATTCATTCAACAAATGTTTATGTAACTAAATATTAAGGACATAACAGAAGAACAAGGGTGAACAGAGCAAGAACTTTTGATAGTGGGGGCACTTGTGTTACAGCAGGGGAGGCAGACAAGGGGGCTGAGGCACAAAAAAGTGCAAAGTTCATTCTGTGGAAAGTGCTGAGGAGGAAGGAAATAGGAAAAAGGAAAGAAAAAGAAAGTGAGGCAGAGACTGACCGAGAGGGCTCAGCAGCTCTCAGAGGAGGTGACGGGGAAGCTGAGAACCGAGGGAGAAGAACCTGGGTAGAAGTAACAAATGTTCCGGCCACAGACAGCAGCAGGTACACAGACCAGGGGTGGGAGGAGCATGGAGCATCTAGGCCAAGGCGGCCAGAGCCTGGAGGGCTGGTAGTAGAATGGAAAGGTCAGAGGCTGCCGACAGAGGTCACCTGGCCTCTGGGAGAGTCTGGCTTTAAGGTTTTCTTTTCTTTAGAGGCAAGGTCGTACTATGTTACCTAGACTGGTCCTGAACTCCTAGACTCAAGCAGTCTTCCTGCCTGGCCTTTCAAATTGCTGGGACCACCACACCTGGTACTGGCATTTAACCAGAGAACAATGGGAAACCCCTGGGGGAGTTAGCGCACAGACAAGCCCCAGTGTATGCTTTAAAAAAAGGCTCTCTGGCTGTCCTGTGTAGACAGACTCCTAGGGAGGAATGACACTAGGTTAGAGATGGGGGCTGGGCTCAAGTAGGGGAGTAGACATGTATTATTTTTTGTCATTACTTTCAATGGCAAAATCTGCAATTACTTATGCACCAACATAATACTTTGGAGACAGAATTGACTGGGCAATAGAAGAACTGAGTGGCAATGGTGGAAAATGGCGATGGCTCAGTTACTAGGCCAGCCTCAGTTGAGTTGTTGCTTTTAATTTTCGCTTCCAAAGATGTACTGGAGAAAGTCCTCAGACATGCTCTGCTTGCCATACCAACACAAATAAACAAATTCCTTTGACAATCTACCACTTGGTTCCACCAAGAAATTCTTGAAAATCCTTCATTTCTTGTAGGAATCTGACCCTGTAGGGCAGGGAATGCCTCTGTTTCCAGCTGAATGGGATTTCTGGGCTTAAGAGCACTTCCCACTCCCTTCCTAGCATCTGCATGGTTCTTCTGGCCGATCCTTCTTGAAGTATATGATGATTTTGTAAAACAAAGCTTAGGAGGATATGTGGAATATGACAATAACAAAACAAGCAGACCGGTTAATGGCAGTGAGTATCTGGATCCAATCACTGAGTTACTTAGTAAATGCTTCTTACACCAGAACACTGAGGCGAATTAGTTTTTAAAGAAGCCTGATTTGTAACTTTTAACCAGAAAATAGACTCCCTGTTGAGCAAAGCCTACCTTTCTGAAAACTTACTGTCAAGAAATTTTAAAGTTGTAGACAATAAAGGATACAATATCGAAACTGTAATTGACTAAGCCCAGTAAAACGTCACAGTTAAATCTGTATTTGTGGTTCCGCTTAACAGCTCTCATTTTTTTTTTTTTTTTTTTCAGTGAGAACTGTCACGAAGAATAGCACTGTGTTTTAATTACTCTCTACAACATCCCCACAGAAAGGATTACAGAGAAGCTCCCCTGTGCCTCATGTGGACTCACACAGGGGTGGTGTCTAGCTTCCAGGATGAGCAATGCCCACGCACATTTAAAGACTATGAAGCAATGGTTAACACTTAAGAGCTGAAAGTGAGGGAAGGTGTTCTCTTTCCGGGTCCACAAGGGGGAGGAGTTTTAAGGGCAAGAACTTGCCAGCGCCATGCCCCTCTCTCACCTCTCTCTATCCAGGAGATTTAACGGTCTCTGTTTTAATTTTCGCAGGCGTGGGAAGAATCAAAAAGTCAATCACTCCAGCAGAAGTTCTAAGGAACTCCTGTCATTGGCCCGAGGTCTTGGAGAAGGTGGGGTTCCTCCTAGGTTAAAAGCCCCCTTCTTCCACACCCCTTTGGACTCCATGTTTGGCTCCCCTTCCGTGAACACTCCCTTCGTGGAAGCGAAGCCGTCTTCCTCCTGGATTTTTCCCTCTGGAGTCCCCTTCCACTCTCTCTCGTGGAAGCCTGTCTTCTGCTCCTAAACTCCATCTCTCTCTATTCCCTTCCACTCAGTGTGGAAGCTGCTTTCCTCTCCTGGATTCCATCTGTTTGGATTCTCTTACTCAGCGTGAGAGTTAGCTGTTACTTTCTCTCTTTCTTTCTACCTGAATAAATCACTTTCTACAAACACTTTTGAATACGGCATTTACTTTTACTGCACACTGTGCCGTGGCCTCCTCTCCCATTCTTGGGGAGTGATAGACCAAGAACCCGGAGAAATGTCCTCTCAGGAGAACTGATGGCTCCCCTGAACCCCTGAGCCCCAACATTACATACGGGCTAAAGACATTCAATAACAAGTACCACATCAGTTCTATAGTTTGCTAGATTTTTATTGGCAGGTTCAATGGATTAAAATTGAAAATTGTCAAAGGATTAAAAAAGAAAAATTAAAACATAGGAAATTGTAGTGTTAGACGAAGAGAGGAATAAATGCAGACAAAAATAATTGTATGCCACAAAGGTATTCAGGAAGCAGAATTAGGCCAGGCGCGGTTGGCTCACACCTGTAATCCCGGCACTTTGGGAGGCTGAAGCAGGCAGATCACTTGAGGTCAGGAGTTCTAGACCAGCCTGGTCAACATGGTATAACTCCGCCTCTATGAAAAATACAGAAATTAGCCAAGTGTGGTGGCACATGCCTGTAGTCCCAGCTACGTGGAGGCTGAGGCAGGAGAATTGCTTGAACCCAAAAGGCAGAGGTTGCAATGAGCCACAAGCACCATTGCACTCCAGCCTGGGTGACAGAGCAAGACTCCATCTCAAAAAAAAAAAAAAAAGAAAAGAAAAGAAAAAAGAAGCAGAAGTGACAGGGGAGTAGAGAGAGAAAGAAGGGGAAGAGGAAAGACGGAGCAGGAAGAGGACTTCGGGAGGGCTGAAGGGACGGAAGTGAGCAGGAAGAAAAAAGGGAAGAGTCAGAACTTACCGCAGAATAAGGAAGGCCATTTCCAAAGAAAAAATGTATCCACAGGGCAGATAACAGACTAAAACTCTTAGAAACAATAGCATGATTTTATAGTCACTGCCCTTCTGCTGGATAAAAAAACAACTGGATTCAAAGTCCCAATTCTGGTGTTAACCTGAGCTGCTCTATCAACTGCGTGTCCAACCTCCTTTGATCACAGTTCCCTCCTCTAAAATGTGAAGATCCTAAAACAGGTGTTTTCAACCTGATCCTTCTGTGATTTAAAAAGAGGCAGAACAGCATTGCGATGAAGCCTTCAGGAGCTGAGGGCAGGCTCCTTCAATCTCCTCTCCACATGTGCCTTTAAAAAAGGCACTTAACATGCTTGTGCCTCAGTATCCTTGTCTACAAATAGAAGACGATAAGAATATCTATATCATAAGATTCTAGTAAGATTGGCAATATAAGCTGTGTGTGCTATTATTAGCAGAGATCTTTTATCCCATGTTCCAAGAGTCTTTATAGGCTAATCCATATGGGGGACAGTGGGTTTAACCATGTTTTAGACCTGAATTTTGGTGTATGCTATTGTCAGCCATTGTATTGTCACACTAATTGGTGTGTGTTCTTTCCACATCTATGCATCACTGAGTCACACTGAGGCACGTGCTTTTCCTTCTTTACAGAATCCCAGGTCAATTTTCTTTCCCAGTTGAACACGTGGTGGCTCCAACTCTGGAAGGGAACCAGAGAATAAGGTGTGCTTTCCATGCCGAGAAAAGCTGACTGAAAACTGAGAGTCCTTTCTTGGTTTCCACAACATCAAGCTTCTTGCCTCCTAGATTCGACTGTTCATTTTACAACTCCTTCCACAACACGGTGTTCTCTCCACACTTATCCCCACTACCACACCATATCTACTCAAAAAGTTGTATGGTGCTCTTCACTGAAACTCAAGCAATACAAACTAGCCCTGCTTCTCCATGTTTGTCCATGCTATCATTTTTTTTTTTCACTATAAAAAATACAGTATTTTGCTTGGTAACTTCATGAAATGAGAATGAGAAAGTTCTGTGTTTTAGTAGGGTTGAATCAAGTGACTAGCTAGGGAGAAAAAGATGCTATAAAAAGAAGATGGTTTGCCATTAAGTAAGTCAAAGCTATTTCTCTGAAAGTATTTTGATGAAAAGATAAATTTTTCGAAGCAAACTCACTAATTTCCTATTCATTGACTTTTGTTGACAAAGCCTGAGGGATTTCCATTTGCAGAAAGACACCAAACCTCTCTGAAGGAATAAGTGCCAGAGGCAAGTTTACTTGCATGTGTTTTTCTCTAAAGTTTTACAAAAGTAGGGTGATCTAAGGCCAGGACTTGAAATATCAGCACAGCCTACTTTTTTCTTTTATATCTTCATCTTCCTCTTTGTAAGATCTTAGGTAAAGATATTACAATGCTTGAGCTCTAGGTTCTCACTGCATGTATTCAAGTTCGCGCCTTACTACCTCTGTTTAGGGAGGGTTTCCTAACTCTATCTCCTTGCCTCAGTTTCTCTATCCCACCCTTTAATTGACCATGGCATGTTGGTGAAGACCTCAGGATCGAGAACCTAGCAGCCTGGGTGAAATCACAGCTTGGCCACAGATGTGCAATCTTGAGCAACTTACCCAGGATCCCTGTGGCCTGTCCCTCTTCTGAAAAGTAGAGGTGATAATAGTACCACCTCATAGACTGGTTACGAATGTTATGTGAAATGAAGAAGTAAGCACCTCTGACAGTGCCTGGCACACACAGGTGTTGAAGCTAGTAGTAGCCATGGGAAGTTGTACTAACAGTATTCAGCTATATGCCCAGGGCCCCAATGCAGCAGCCTTACTGCAGCCCTAGCCTTCTGGCATATGACACCCTGCATCCCCAGGGCCACCCAGCAGGGACAGGAGGAATCCTCAGCCTGCAGATGCAGCTCTCATTTAGTCACTGACTCAGCCATGAATCAGCCTCTGACACCTTTGGTTTAGTGCAGAGCTAAACCAAAGGCAGCCTCAGATGTAGTACTAAGCCACATCAGCCTCAGTTTAGGGCAGTGCTGAACCAAATCAGCCTCAGATGCCTTAGGTTTACTGCAGTGCTCAGATCAACTGAGGCTACGCCTTTCAGGCCTGCTGAACTGAGCTCCAGTCCTGCTGAACTGAACCTTTAGCTCTGTCATGTCCCCCCAGTCTATGTGGCACTCATGGCCACACAAGCTTTCGGCTGGAATCTCTCCCTGAACCCCGGACTGTTCAATCAGGCCCTGATAGCCACAGCCCTTACCAGTACTGGCTAGGGTTTGCTGGCTCCAGGGTTTGCTGGCTCCAGGCCTTGCTGCAGCTCCCTCCACCTCCTGCCCCACAACCCCACAGTTGTCTGCAGCTACCTCCTTCATTCTTATCCTGGTTGTTGTAGCATGAAGGGCCTCTGCTCCCATGTAGGGCAAAGTCTTCTCACTGTGCTCTGGGCTTTGGACCTCTTACTTCCTCTGGGACTTCATTTCATAAACCATCTTGTCTCTGGTTAAATTCTGGCTCCCCTGTGGCTTTGCTCATCTCTCTCTCAACTTCCAGAGGAAAAAGTCAACTCATACTTTTTGTTCTCCTCATTCACTGACCTGCATTTTCCTTTCTTTCTTTCAAATAGGATAGCCTACATTTGGAGCATAACCCATTTATGCCTAGTGTTCCATTATTGGAATGCTAAGCTTGTAGGAGTTATTTACATCCTACTGCTCAAGGTCATCACCAAGGTCTGATTTTTCTCACACACACACACACACACACACACACACACACACTTGCAACCTCTGGCATAAATGGATTAATTTCCTACTATTCAGTCTTGCATGTAAATGCATTATGGTTTCTGCTCTCTCCACATCAATGAGACTGCTATGTTAGAATTCCTGACAATACAATGCAAAAAGGAGGATTTGAGCTCAGTCCTAGATGCTACCAAGTGGTCTAGAGTTGGGTAGGGTATTCTGGGAGAGAAGTACCTTTACATACAGACTTATGCTTCTCTCCTCATCAAAATCTTTCAGCCTGGGAGGGATAGCATTAGGAGAAATACCTAATGTAGATGACAGGTTGACAGGTGCAGTAAACCACCATGGCATGTGTATACCTATGTAACAAACCTGCATGTTCTGCACATGTATCCCAGAACTTAAAGTATAATTTTTAAAAAGATCTTTCAGCCAGGGCCACATGGGTCAATAGATTCTACATCTAACTCTTACACAATCATGATATTCCACACCCTGACACATCTTCATTTTCCTCTTACATCATCCCCTTTTTGACTTCATGATTTCCCTGAACACCTGGACACCCAGGTAAATGCCATTAACACCACTCAAGCAATTGGGTGAAGCCTCAGTTTTGTCTCCTTAACCATCTCTCAGCAATGCCTTCTTGATCTCCAGAACAAAACTTTACTTTATTAGGACATCTAGGTATAAAGGCCCAGTGAGTCATTGGAAATGTTCATCTGTAACTCATAAGAGAAGGAAAATAATTGGTAATCCTATGCCAAAAAAGTGAAATGTGCTCTCTTCATGCCTTTTCTCCCCTCACTTTTTCATCTTTGTTGTGGTGCTCATTCTTCCTCTCTAACTTTTACATAACTTTAAAAGGTGCTTTACTTAGGGATCTATTACAAATTATTCTGCTGAATCATGATAAAAGAGAATTTGCTTTGGGGATGGCTCCAAGTAAATCCTCAAGGTTGCAGCTTTCCACAAGGGAGGGTTCACAAAAGTCTAAGTCCCCATAGCATAAAAGCTTTTAGAGCAAAAATAATTTAAAACAGGAGTTGTCCACACTGCAACTTTTAAACACAGCTTTTCATGCTGAAATTAGCACAAAGTTTACTTAGTATCCTGAGTGCTGCATAAAGAACTATTGAGGAAACAAGAGGGGCAGCTGCAAAAACACAGGAAAGTGGGAGGCAGGCATGGTGCCAGGCACTGGGGCAGCCTCTCCATCTAAGCTTTCTAACAGTGCAGACACCCTGTAGGTGACCCATATAAGGACAGAAGACCCCAGGACACCAGGACAGTGGGCACCATAACAAGAGCCAGGATAACAGTGGGGTGCAAACACGTATTCAGGAAGCTAAGGCTAGAACAACTACAAAAGACAGAGCCAGGCTTGGTGAGCTCCAAGAAACACTAAGGTAGAGCTGGGAATCTGTAGCTAAGCTGGCATAGGGTCAACTTCACAGATTTGTTGTGAAGGTTACGTGAAATGAAAAAGTAAGCAACGCTGACAGTGCCTGGTACTCACAGTCAGTTCCCACAGCATGAATGGGAAGGGCCCTTGGTGATCACCCAGACAAATATAGTGCCCTTCTCTCCCCTACCTTTCTCCTGAACTGTTCTTTCTAAAGCCCTTAAGCAGGGCCACAGATAAAAGCAGGCATCTGTGTAGGGCTGGAATAAGAGGAGAGCTGAGGTGGACCAGAGCAGAAGACCATAGCCCAAGGAGAGTGAAGACATTTGCGTAGGCGTGACACATGGTTCAGGGTAACAGATCCCAGTACTGAGCAAGGTGAGAAAGGTGTCCATGTCAGTGGGTAAGAGGTACAGTGCTGGGTTTCTGAGCCTGAGCAAACTAAGGTGGACAGCCCAGAGGGAGGCAGTCTGGCTGGTGAATCAAAGCCCTGTGGCTTGGCATGGGGGTCAGAGCCCAGGCAGGGTAAGGAGGGCATCCACATGAGGCAAGGGGGGCACAAAGAGCAGCCAGCACAGAATGTGGGAGCTAAATTTTGGTGAGAAGAGAGCAGGAAGTGGTAGCAATAATGGAGATGGGATATTGATCATAAACAGGGAGAATGAGCAAACACTAAGGAGCATGGGAGCTAGTTACATCATTGTCAGAGAAGATATTTCAGAAATGTAAAAAAGAAGAAAACCAGAATGAATACTATGATGTTGACCTGAAAGTGAAGGTACAGTAGTCATCTCTTATCCACAGAGAATATGTTCCAAGACCTCCAGTGGATGCCTGAGACCATGGATAATACCAAATCCGATAACCAGGAAGTGATGAACAGGCAAATGGCCTAGGTAGTGTGGATACTGGACAAAGGTATGAACAGGATGGTTCAAGACCTCACACTACTCAGACTGGCACACAATTTAAAACTTATGAATCATGTATTTCTGAAATTTTTTATTTAAAAATTTCAGACCACAGTTGGCCATGAGTAAACTGAAAACAGACAATAAAACCATAGATAAGGGAGGACTACAACATTAGTGTAAACCCATAATTTTCCATACATGTATATTAGTATATGGACATACTACTAACTGTAGATCCAAGTGGGGATTGAGGCTTCCATGCACATATGCATGTATATACACATATTCCCTACCTCTGTCCACTGAGAGGGCTTGGAACAGCAGCATCTGATAAAAATGGGCACATTTTGTGCCCAGATCTTTGCTTCAAAGTGTCACTCTTCAGAGGAGGGGAGAAAAAGGTTCCCTGAATAAATAACTATAGGGCTGGGACAGTACAAAATGACCCTAGAACATCTTATTGTCCCAGAAAGCAAGAACATGCTCAAAGAATGCAGGATGAGGCAAAAGACACAGAAGCCAGATCAAAAGGGCTCCCACTGGCCAAACTGAGATAATTGAGCATCATAACAAAGTATGGACATGAGCACAAGTCCATACCAATATAAATAAATGAATGAATAAATTGCAAGTCTGATGAGGAACAGAGCACTCACCTAGTTTTAAAGTATTTTCCCTCAAATACTTATTAGAAAGAGAAAGAAGACTAACTCTACAGTAGAGAAGCCTCGTAGACATACCTTAATCAAGTCATCAAAATGAGTGTCAGAAATGAGATGAACCAAAAGTATGTGATGCTTGATAGGACGCAATGAGAAAATACAGGGTCACTTCTGGCTATTTCTGCCAAGGGTGCCGTCTTAGGCTGTGTTGCTAAAAAGGAATACCTGAGGCTTGGTAATGTATAAAGAAAATGGGTTTATGTGGCTCATGATTCTTAAGAAGCATGGTGGTAACAACTACTTCTGATGAGGGCTTCAGGAAGCTTCCACTCATGGTGAAAAGCCAAGTGGGGCTGGTATCACACGGAGGAGAGGAAGCAAGAGAGAGAGAACAAAAACAAAAGAGGGAGCAGAGAACTTTCCAGGCTCTTTCCAACAACCAGGTCCCGCAGGCACTCACTCCTGGGAGTGAGAACTCACTCACACGAAAATGGCAGCTCCCCACACATTAAGGATCCACTCCAATGACCCAAACGCCTTCCTCCAGGGTCCACCTCCAACACTGGGGATCAAATTTCAACATGAGATTTTGAGGAGACAAATATCCAAACTATATCATGTGCATAATCTGAATCCAATCATGAGCCAACGTCAGACAAATCCAAATTGAGGGACATTCTACAAAATAACTGGTCTATAATCTTCAAAAGTGTCAAGGTTATAAGAGCTAAAGAAAAGTTGAGGAATTATTCTAGAATAAAGAAACTGGAGATGTAATTAAATGCAACATGTGAGTCTGGATCACTTTTGCTACAATTAACATTATTAAAACAGCAAAACTTGAACAGAGTATGAGGATGAGATGGTAGTAGGATTGGATGAACCAATGCTAATGTTCTGATTTTGATGCTGGCCTGTTGTTTTGCAGATTGTCCTTGTTTGCATGAAATACATGCTCAATTATTCAGAGAAGATGGGGGTAGGGGGTAGGCAACTTACTCCCAAATTGTTTTATGAACAAAAATTAAGTTATTGGCCTGAATTTGCAAACTTTTCAGTAAGTCCGAAGTTGTCTCAAAACAAAACAAAAAATATTTTAAAATCACATATAACAGGGTACTCCTTAAGTCTGGTTTCTTTCAGTGAAAATTTTGAAATAATTTTTTAAACTAAATTAAACATCCTTCCATCCCACACACGCAATCACAGACTAAAGTTAAGCAAAAAAAAAGAAAAAGAAAAAGAAAAAAAAAATCCAGATACAGAACAATACATATTCTATGATTACAGTTAAATAAAATTTAAAAATAGGTAAATCCAATCTTTGGTGTTAGAAAGTCAAAACAGTGTTTATACTAGAGTAGGACAGTGCTGGGAAGAATTTATAACACCATTATGTTACCACTGCCATTTTAAATTTTATATACATTCAATCATTCAATATGAACTTTTATGTCTGGCTTTCTTTGCTTAACATTATGTTAGTGAGATTCATCCATGTTTTTGCATGTTGCCGTAACTTATTCATTTTCAGTGCTGTGGAGTATCCCATTGTGTGAATATATGAAAATGTATGTATCATCTTAGTGATGATGCTTGATTTTTCCAGCAATGGTAATTACTAATAATCCTGCTATCAACATTGCTTTACATGTATTTGTTGCACATATGTGTGCAATTTTGCATCACAGGGCATGTTCAAATGTAGCTGATAATGCCAAACACTTTCCCAAGTTGTTGACCTAATTTAAATTCCCATAGTGCATAAAAGTTTCTAATTCATTTTTATTCTCAGTGTCATGTACTATTTCCAGTACTTACTAGATATCTCATATGTTTGATTAACTGAATTCCTCTGTCTCTGAAGTAAACAGCCACCTAAACATTAGGCTTTCACAGTGATTCACTCCTTCTCTCTATTCCTCCATCCTCAAAATAAAACCAAATATTTGAAATGCTGTAATAGCCTCCAAAGCCAGTAATAGAATTGAGTTTTGAAACTTCCATTTTACTCATTTTTCTACGTCAAGCTCAAATGCCCACCTTCTAGAAAGATGGCCCTGATTGCTGCCCCAGAGCTCATGTTCTCCATCCTCTGCGAAGAGCAATATAAGCAGCACAAAATTCAACAGTTCAGAAGTGTATCATGGGAAGGCTTCAAAGGCAAAGCTAGAGATCATGATGGGGGTGGGGATAGCTACATCTTATATTTCTTTGTGTCCTCAATAGTAGTAAACGCCATGTACAACATGCAATGGGTACCCAATAAATACTTGTTAATAAATTCCTGAAGCTTTGCTCTGATTAAAGAAATATTGGTCCTCTGAGGTTTGAAGGATTTTCAATACAGCCATGAAGCAATGAGTCCTAAAAAGATAAAACTGCACACCAATTAGCTCATTTGATGACCAAAGGCCATGTTCTTGGGCTTCACCAAGCTGTAGCAATATTGCGTCTTTCTTCTGATGTACCAGATGAACAACAGGAGCTTCTCTTGGCCACCAATACCTCCTTTCTTTCTTCTCTTCCCATCTGCTACTTATCCGGGCAAGACACTAGCTGCCTCTGATCAAGTTCCAGAAAGGGAAAACAAACAACTTTGTGGGGCTTCTGTCCTACAGTAGAACTCCCAAGTTGGCCTGTGAGAAGAACTGAGAGTGAAGCTCTAATTCAGCACAAAGGCCCTGAGAGAAGGAAAATCTTAAGTGGAAGCTTTCTTAAAGGTGCTATCTTAGAGATGTGTAGATCTATCTCAGAGATATGTGGATCTTCACATATCCATCCACCAGTATTTTCTACCTATGTCCAGACTCAAGGGCAGCACCTTCATGCAAGCCTGGCCAGACCACATGTTCACTGCCCACAGGACAGTGTTAAAAAATAGGAAGTTTCAAGGACTAGATCAAACCCAGAATGATTATACCCAAATGATCAAGTACAGGATGACTCAACTGCCGAGGAAAATAACAGTAGCAATAAGTTAGGCAGAGGCAGCCTTGGAGAGGCTCAGGTGAAGCTGTTATCAGAAAACAGGCCACCTTGAATGGATAGGCACAGCAGCTGTAAGCTTGATGAGGTAGAAAACCGTATTCACCAAAGATCTGTCAGAGGGAGAAATTAATCATGTTTCCAAGGATACCCTCTCCCTTCCATAAACAGTGAAGCAACAGCCGGGCACAGTGGCTCATGCCTATAATCCTAGTACTTTGAGAGGCCGAGACGAATAGATCACTTGAGGTCAGGAGTTCGAGGCCATCCTGGCCAGCATGGTGAAACCCCATCTCTACTAAAAATACAAAAAGTAGCTGGGCGTAGTGGCGCATGCCTGTAGTTCTAGCTACTCAGGAGGCTGAGGCAGGAGAATCACTGGAACCCAGGAGGCAGAGGTTGCAATGAGCCAAGATCGTGCCATTACACTTCAGCCTGGGTGACAGAGTGAGACTCCATCTCCCAAAAAAAAAAAAAAATGTGAAGCAAGGAAATACCTGAGTACCTGGAGTTGCCCAGACCACCACCAGCTGCCTTGGAGTGGGTCAGCTCAGCCAGAATTCAGAACCTGAAGTGCCAGTTGCCACCCAACAGGAAGTCAACATGAGGGCAGAGGATAGACAAGTGACATAGTATGGTGAAAGATGGAGGGATTTCAGAAGCTTCTATGAAAGTGAATGTGAAATGCTGAAGACAAGAACAATGTCTATACAAGACTTTAAGAAATCTTTCTGCAGGATGTTTCCTATGATACACATGTCTATATCATGAGAAATGTTACTCTCCAACCCTGAGAAGTCAAATTTGTGTTTCCCTCATTGGTATTAATTGCAAAAACTGGACTTTAGAGAGTCCTGCCTTTTACACAGGCTACTTGAGGTTGTCAGGACTGTTGAGATGTATTCTGAATCAGTTGCCCCAATGACATCCTAGGGAAAATGCAAACAGGCTTCTGTTCTCAGCAGAAGTATTTTCAGTGTCTATCACCTAGGGTGATTGCAAATGTTAGTACTGAAAAACAGAACTGGGAGGGTAGGCCCTGGAGAAGCAGAAGAGACAATGTGAATCTAGAATGTAGATTATTAGCTTACAAACCTGGCCATACCAGAATCACCTAAGTAGCTTTAAGGTGTATATATTATACACACATTTATATATATATAATATATATATATACACACACACACAAACACAGATATAGCATTATAAATGTATTGCATAGAATATTATATATACATATATATACACACTATACTATACATATACTATACTATATACATATATATATATATATATATATATATATATACACACACACACTATGCTATATACACACACACCATAGTTGTAGCAGAGGCAGGTGGGAGATGTATTTTATAGTGTAAACCCTTTTTATCTTTTAAGTTTTGTAGCATGTGACTGTATTACCTGCTAAACATATTATAAAAGGAAGCAGGGAAAGCCTAGATTCCTCTCATGGAGATTTCACTCTCAGTAGATGATCTGTTCTTACCATATCGTCTATACCAAGCAGATTTCACTACCAGACTGTGACCCACCCATACCCGAGCATCTAATTGTTCATCACCTGCATGTCGGTTACAGCATGTGAAAGGGGACTTCCTGACCCAGGATGCGGCACTCTCTCACATGCCTCTGGGTTTCAGACACGATGAAAGTTTCATGAGGCTGGAGGATTAATCAGACCTCAGGAGAAGCTGCCCACAGCGACTTCTGGGAGGCCTTCTTGTTCCCTTTCACAAGAGAGTTCTTGGTGGGTACTGTGCTAAGTGCTACACACGCATCCTCCCATACGAAATAGGTACTGTCAGCCCCTTTTACAATCTCAGAGATAATGTGCCCAAAGTTACAGAGCTAATGACTGAAATCTGCCTACCTGGAAAACCCAACAGGCTCTCGACACCATCGGCCTCTATCATCACTGCAGCCTTTTCCTCACGGGAACAGTTCTGATGCCAGCACCACCCTGCCACCATCCATGTCCACAGCACAGAAAATGTTACAGTGTCAATATCTACCCTGGATGACCTGGCTAGGACATTAGTTCTCACCTTCACATTTTCTGACTTTATAGTTTTTCAGATTCTAAGGTCAAAGAGAGGTTTCTACCCAGCCACCAATAAAACAAACAACAACATACCTATTTTTGCACACATTATCCCATGAGGTGATATGCTTTGGTCAGAGTTCCTGAGTTCTATAAGGTCTTAGAAATTAATCAGCCTTCATTTCCCAGAAAAAGAAGCTGGAATCTTGAGTGTTAAGAAAATTCTCTTAGAGCTTCTGGCTAGACGAGAGCATTCAAACATAAACTTCAGGTCTCCCAATTCCACTCATGCTTGTGAATGACAATCTTCCAAAGTCAAAAGCCTAAATCACAGTGGACTAAGCTAGAAATAAAAGGAAAGAAGAGCCTATTTGTCAAATCTGAATCTTTTTATTGAAACAGTTGAATTAACTAATTGAATTAAAAGGATTTACCAGTAAAAGAGAGAATCCTTTGCAGAGGAGGGATGTAAAGCACTCACCAACACATATCAAATCCTTCTTCTCTGGTCATTGCCAAAGCAACTGTTATCACAGCCTTCCACAAAGAAAAGAATATCTGCTTAGAAGGGAAACTGGATTGCTGCCCAGTCCCCCACAACATCCAACCTCCAAGTTCAGAGGTGCCTTCTGCTGCAATGCAATTTCAAATAAATGATGAAAAAAGATGCAAAGATACTTTTACATCTTTTGAAGTAATGATAGCTGATTTCATTCATTTATTTTGCACCATAGGTTCAGGTAAAATCCCTTTCTGTAGACTTATTCTGCATTAGCTACTCCTGATACATGCATACACGCTCATGTGCACACACACACGTGCAAGCACACACATACCACAGCCTACTTATCTAACTGCAATCAACTCTCATTTGTCTGGAAGCTCTGCCATGAGTGGCACATTCCCCATATTCTTTCCTTATAGAGCTCTGCAGAGGTTGGAAAAGATAAGAGACCACTGACTATCCCTAAGCTTTATATTAGCTAACAGCTTATCCTCTTGTGTTGCTTCGGCAAATGTGCTAACAACAACAAAAAAAACCAAATTGTAAAAATAGCTAAAACAAAGGAAGACCAAGGAAGAGAAAGAAAAGCCAAAGAAAATTCCCAGAAAACTCATAAACAGAGAAATAAAAGTCCTTAGAGATCAGCTAAGTATACTGAAGGATCAGAAAGAGGAAGCATCCATTGTAGATTTTTTTAAAAGTTCTTAAAAAGGGTTTTCTAGAAGAAAGAAAGGCTACTTGGAAGAAAGATAGTAATATCTGATGACCCACTAAGAGACTGACAGTTGTGCATTTTTAAATTAAGTGACTCATTTCTTACAGCCAAAGCAGAAATCAAATGGGAAAAAACAACCTAGAGAAAAATCTGCCGTTAACAAGGAACAGGGGGTGAGTGGATGGAGGATGGGTAAAGAAAGGAGGAAGAATCAGTGACACCAAATGGGGCCGTTTAGTATGAAATTCATAATCTGACAAATCTGTTTCTGAAAATAGTTTATTGTCCTGCCAGCCAATTTAACTACAGAACTATGAAGGAATGTCTACATGGGAATGTGCAGTCTGCAAGTTAGAGAAACGGTCTGGTAGGAAGCACTAGTGTATGAAATTCACTCTGTTTAAACAAATGTCTGAAATATCTCAAGGAAGGAAATAAGCAAATCCAACAACATACACCATTGAGAAAAAAGCTAAGAAGGTCACTTGTATGTGTTTGTTGAGAGGAACATTCTCAGTATCTGATTATTTGAAAGGCCTTAAAAGCAAATAACAGCTATCATCAATAAAAAGGCAGACAGGATGGCTGCAGTGTTAACGGTTTGTGGAGATACACAAAAAGAAACATATGTATACCTTTTCTAAACCCTCATTCATTTAGTCAGGGATATAAAACTTAATAGAAGCAAAGTGGCCACAGCCCCTCAGGAGGACAGGCCATGCCTCCTGCCCCTACCCTTGCCGTCCCCAGGGTGCACTACTGTCAGCAGCCCTGTCTGCATGGGTGCCGTCCTCCTGGAGCCGAGCACGGAGACTAATTCTTGTTTTGCTATTGCCCTGTTATAACAGATTTGAATCACCACCTAGGAAAACTCCCCACTTATAATCTCTTAAGAGAACATTTATAACATCAAGGTCTCCTCACTCAACCTAAACTTAGAGTCAACAAGGCCCATCCCCTTGGGATAGTAATGAAACCATCAACAATGCTAGCTGTCATTGTCTGTCCCAGCCCTTCCGTGGCCCAGAAAGCCTATCTTTTTTCAACAGCTTGAATGAAAACACCAAAACAAGAGATTATTGTTTGGCACACTCATCAGGTAGATAAGAATTAAAGAACATGAGAAGAACCAGCAGCTGTTCTGGTAAGAGCTCTCCATGCCAAAGACACAGATTTGAACATAATGCAACACAGCAGAGAAGAGGGGAGCAGAAAAGGATGACAATGAATGGGTACATTTGGCCAAATGACCCATCTTATTTTGGCTTCCAAGTTCCCATGTATCTTCTCAGTCTTTTCTGAATCACATTATCTAAGATTCCTCTTCCACCCCTCACCCATCAACAGTGATTAGAGCAGCATCATTCCCTGCTACTGTTTTAAGCATCATTAGGCTTTCAAGCAAACAATTTGCCACAAGGATGCAAGACATAAAAGGGTGAACTCAAATAGAATTAGTGTCTGTGTTTCATGGGTCAACGCTTCTCAAATTTTAATGGACACACAAATCACCTGAAGATCTTGTTAAAATTTAGGTCTGATTCAGCAGATTGGGGTAGGATCTGAGAATGTGCAGTTCTAACAAGCCCTCAGGTGATGCCCATCCTGCTGATCCCAACGCTTCTCAAATTTTAATGCACACACAAATCACCTGAAGATCTTGTTAAAATTTAGGTCTGATTCAGCAGATTGGGGTAGGATCTGAGAAAGTGCAGTTCTAACAAGCCCTCAGGTGACACCCATCCTGCTGATCCCTGGGCTCTAAGTATCTGTTTTACCCAAAGTAACAGACCTAAAGAGGCAAAGTCTTGTCTAAGGTCACACAGTGCATAGTAGAGCTAGGATTTGAGCTCAGCTCCTCTGACTCCCAAATTCAGTGAAATTGCCCCATATGAAAAATATTTGAAGCCTCCACATTGGTTGTGTGGTTAAAAAGAAATCAGTTATATCATACTCAAAGATCACCTCCAATGACCAAGTAAAACAATTTTTCAGTTACAGAATGTAAAACCCAGGCCTCTTGTTTTCCCATTTTTCAAAGGGGACATTTTCAAAAGGAATTAGATCTCTTTAATATTTAAGCTCCCTAGACCTGTGATTCATGTTGAGTCAAAAAGAACAGAAATATTAATCCATGAATATCTGGAGGGAGGCTCTGGACAGCTAATCTTCAGTTTATGTAATGAAAACAGAGATGAGATTCAAAGTAAAGTCTCCAGAAGAGATATACACCAGAAGGGAGTAACATCTCTGGGCTGCATTTGTGTAGACCCTTAAGCCAAATCACTAAGAGAGCCTCTAGCCTCTCTCCTCAGTAAGAGCAGAGGATTATTCTCCATGCCTTCTCCTGTACCATCCCTAGACTATAGGAAATTCTGCTGATTCAAGACTCAGCAGAAAGAAGAAAACAATGCTGCTTCTTAAAATATAGCTTCTTCAATTCTCTCCCTCCCATCTCCAACTCGTCATGATGGGAACTCACAAAATAAACCTGATGAACTGAAAAGTAAGCAGAAAGACAAAAAGGGAGGGAGGGGGAAAAAAACCACTCCTATTTATGAGGCCACAGCACAAAGCACCGATCGTGACAGGAGGAATTTCCGCCAGCCGGAGGCCTCGTTCCAAAGTCTCATGTCTGAGTAAGCATGGGTCTTACCAGGCAACCCCCAAAGGTCAGAGGTCAGAGAGAATTCCTTATCCTGTGGGGCAGAGTAGGGGATAAGCAGAGCATTTATTTCCCTTCCCCTGGTGAAGGACAACAAACCCTGACACACAGGCATCCTGCAACTCAAATCAGTGATTTCTGCCAATGAGCCACAAAGTTCCTGATCAAGAAACAAGGCAAGAAGGCTCACTGTGCAAGTTTTCCCACACAGCTCTGCCAGTAGATTTCATTCCTTAGCTACATCACCCCAGGCTTCAGCCAACATTCAAGAACAACAGGGCAGAAACGGTCACATTCTTTGATTGCATGGAAAAGGAACCAGCCGAATTTTCCATCTGGGCCAAGAACTGAACTGCACTTGAGAGAATAACATGGTATGAAGCATGTCCCCTCTCTCAATAGAGGCACCATCAGATGGCACAGATTTTTTAATGTCCCTAATCCTCATTTATAGCATTCACACAGCAAAACAGAGAGAATGCTTAATCCTTGCATTCTTGGAAATTAGAATCTAAGGAAGTTTAACAAATTCAAATTATTGTAACAGCGTATCCTAGCACAAATTGTTATCTTGCTGGTTAGAAGCTGGAAAGCTATTCCAAAGCTCCACAGTGTCCTACATGTTAAAAGAAGGAAGATTACATTTCTTTTTGGAGCAGACATTCTATTTGTTCTGGTGACAGAAATAAATATTATCTTCATCTTGATGTAAAAGGTGGTTAAACAGGGAAACAATAGTCATGTTTGCCTTTGAACATGAACATGACTGCTGGGTTTATATTTCAGTAGAAATGTGTCACTGCAGTTTTGCATATTTGTATGAGAGAAATGCAGTCTTTATATAATTGTGTCTTTATATAATTGTATCTTTTGTTGTTGTTGCTGTTGTTGTTGTTGTTGTTGTTTGAGACAGGGTCTTCCTCTACTGACCTGGGTAGAGTGCAGTGGCATGATCACAGCTCATTGCAGACTTGCATCCTCAACCACTCAGGCTCAAGCAATTCTCCTACCACAGCCTCCCAAGTAGTTGGGACTACAGGCAAGCACCACCACACCCTGCTAATATCTTTTTCATTTTGTGTAGAGATAGTGCCTCCCTCTGTTGCCTAGGCTTGTCTCCAACTCCTGGGTTCAAACAATCCTCCTGCCTCAGCCTCCCAAAGTACTGGGATTACCAGCATGAGCCACTGCACCAGGCATAATTGTGTCTTCTTGAGAAGGCCTCCCCACCTGTATTCCAGCACAAAGAGGTCTTTACTAGAGATAGAAGCAAAACCCTAATGATTTCCAGAAATGGACTCAGACTTGTTCTTCACCTTGAATCAAAGGAGAGATTGGAAAGGGAATTGGTCAGGACTTACTGTAGCTCAATGGAACAGGATCTGTTGGTTAATACATACACATCCCTCCCCAAACGTCCCTGCACTGCTATTTGAGACTGAATAACTCAGGCTTTGGGAAACATGCTGGTGATGGACTATCGTTTCCTAGGTGATTGTCATCTGGGAACACAAAGCTGGGCAAAATCTTATGGGTAGGGGGCTACATAGCTCCTACAGTCACACACATTTGTGCAAATTGCAAGAAGGCATGCAAGAAGGCATTTCATAAGGTGAAATTGTAAAAGGTAGTCCCTCCAGAAAAAGCGGCAGCCAGGTGGGATAATTTGCACCTGTAATCCCAGCCGTTTGGGAAGCTGAGGTAGGAGGACCACTTGAGCCCAAGAGTTCAAGTCCAACCTGGGCAACAGAGTGAAACCCCCACCTCTAAATTGTAAAGGATTTCTCAAAAAAAGCATACAAATGGCCAATAGGTATATGAAAAGGTGCAAAACGTCACTAAATATCAGGGAAATGCATATCAAAACTACCAGATACAGCCCTGCACCTGTCAGAATGGCTATTATAAAAAAGACCAGGGATAATAAGTGTTGGCAATGATGTGAAGAAAAGAAAACCATTGTATCCTGCTGAGGGGAATGTACATTGGTACAGCCATTACAGAAAACAGCATGCAAGTTTCTCAAAAACTGAAAGTAAATTACCATACGATTCAGATTCAGCAATTCCACTTTTCAGTATATATCCAAAGGAACTGAAACCACTATCTTCAAGAGATAGCTGCACTCCTATGTTTACTGCAGCACTACCCACAAAAGCCAAGATATGGAAACAGCCTAAATGTCCACTGACAGAAATGGATAAAGAAATTTTATACATGTACAAATATACGTGTGTGTATGTGTGATAAAATATTATACAGCCTTTAAAAAGAAGGAAAACCTGTCATTTGTGACAACATGGGTGAACCTGGACAATGCCATGTTAAGTGAAGAAAGGCAGATGCAGAAAGACAAATATTGCATGATCTCACTTATATGGGAATCTAAAATAGTTAAATTCATAAAGGCAGAGAGTAGAATGATGGTTGCCAGAGGCTCGGAGAAGCGGGAAATGGGGAGATGTTGCACAAAGGGTACACAGTTTCAGTTACATAAGATGTTTAATTTCTCGAGATCTAATGTAAAACAACATGACTGTTGTTAACAGTACTCAAGTGTATACTTGAGATTTGCTAAAAGGGTAGATTTTAAGTGCTCTCATCACAGAAAAAAAAAGAAAATGGTAACTATAGTAGGTGATGAATATGCTGATTCACTTGATTGTAGTGATTATTTCATATATATGTATATCAACTCATCAAGTTGTACATCTTAAATATATGCAATTTTTGTTTGTCAATTATATCTCAATAAAGCTAGAAAAGAAAAAAAATAGAAGCTTCAAGGCAAAGGGAACTTGATCAGTTCAGTTATGAATTGAAACTTGTCTTATGTTCCCTGAGAAACACACAGAAAAATTGGAATTATATTTACTTCTGCTTCTTAATGACTAAGATGTTAGAGCAAAGAAAATTTACAGAGGCAGAGATAGATATTATACAATGATAACCATGCCACTCCAACTAGAAGTCCTAAATGTATAGCAATCCTAAATGTATATGCACCAAACAAACAGAGGTGCTAAATATGTGAAGAAAGTCTGATAGAACTGAAGGGACAGACAAATTCACAATTATAGTTGGAGACTTCAATAATTCTCTCTCTCATAAAATGATAGAACAACTGGATAGAAAATCAGCAAGGGTAAACTAAAGGAATTCAACAAAACTATCAGCCAACAGTATCTAATTTAACATTTATGAAACACTCTCTCCAACAACAGCATGACACACATTCTTTTCAAGATAAAACTATAAATTTCAAGAAATTTAAAAGAATTAAAATCATGCAAACTGCGTCCTCTGACTACAATGAAATTAAACTAGAATTCAATAACAAAGATAATAAGAAAATCTCCAAGCACTCGCAAACTAGACACTTCTGAGTAATCCATGGGTGAAAGAAAAAGTCTCAAGCAAATTAAAAATTTCATTGAACTGGATGAAAATCCAAATGTAACACATCAAAACTGTAGGACACAGAAAAAGCAATGCTGAGAGGAGGAGCTAAAATACCAAATGATTACATTAGAAAAGATCAAGTCCAGGTGTAGTGATTCATGCCTATAATCCAACACTTTGAAAGGCCAAGGTGGGCGGATTGCTTGAACCCAGGAACTCAAGACCAGCCTAGGTAACATAGTGAGACCTAATCTCTACAAAAGATTTTAAAAATTAGCCAGGTGTGTGGTGCACACCAGTAGTCTCAGCTATTTGGGAGGCTGAGGAGGGAGGATTGCTTGAGCCCAGGAGGCTGAAGCTGCAGTGAACCATGATTACACAACTGCACTCCAGCCTGGGTCACAGAGTGAGACACTAGCTCAAAAAAAAAAAAAAATGCCAACCAAAAAAAAAAGGTGGGACCTGGGCAAGATAGCTGAATAGGAACAGCTCCGGTCTGCAGGTCCCAGTGAGATCAACACAAAAGGCAGGTGATTTCTGCATTTCCAACTGAGGTATCTAGCTCATCTCATGGGGACTGGTTAGACAGCGGGTGCAGCTCACATAGGGTGAGCAGAAGGAGGGTGAGGTGTTACCTCACCCAGAAAGCACAAGGGGTCAGGGAACTCCCTCCCCTAGCCAAGGGAAGCTGTGAGGGACAGTGCCGTGAGGAATGGTGCATTCTGGCCCAGATACTATGCTTTACCCACAATTTCACAACCTGCAGAGATTTCCTTGGGTACCTACACCAGCAGTGCCCTGGGTTTCAAGCACAAAAGCAGGTGGTCATTTGGGCAGACACCAAGCTAGCTGCAGGAGTTTTATTTTTATACCACAGTGGCACATGGAATACCAGCAAGACAAAACCGTTCACTCCCCTGGAACAGGGGCTGAAGCCAGGGAGCCAAGTGGTCTAACTCAGTGGTGCCCACCCCCATGGATCCCAGCAAGCTAAGATTCACTGGCTTGAATTTCTTGCTGTCCGCACAGCAGTCTGAAGTCAACCTGGGATGTTCAAGCTTGGTGTGGGGAGGAGCATCCACTATTACTGAATAGGCAGTTTTCCCCCCGTAGTGTAAACAAAGCCATGGGGAAGTTCAAACGGGGTGGAGCCCATCACAGCTCAGCGAAGTCAATGTAGCCAGACTGCCTCTCTAGATTCCTCCTCTCTGGGCAGGGCATCTCTGAAAAAGAGGCAGCAGCCCGAGTCAGGGGTTTATATAAAACTCCCATCACCCTGGCACAGAGCACCTGAGGGAAAGAGTGACTATGGGCGCAGCTTGAGCAGACTTAAACGTTCCTGCCTGCTGGCTCTGAAGAGAGCAGCAGATCTCCCAGCAGAGCATTCAAGCTCTGATAAGGGACAAACTACCTCCTCAAGTGGGTCCCTGACCCCCATGCCTCCTGACTGGGTGACACCTCCAAGCAGGAATCAAGAGACACCTCATACAGGAGAGCTCCAGCTGGCATCTAGTGGGTGTCCTCTGGGACAAAGCTTCCAGAAGAAGGAACAGGCTGCAATCTTTGCTGTTCTGCAGTCTCCGCTGGTGATACCTAGGCGAACAGAGTCTGGAGTGGACCTTCAGCAAAGTCCAGCAGACCTGGAGCAGAGGGACCTGACTGTTAGAAAGAAAACTGATAAACAGAAAGGAACAGCATCAACAACAAAAAGGATGTCCACACAAAAACTCCATCTGAAGGTCACCAGTATCAAAGACCAAAGGTAGATAAATCCACGAAGATGAGGAAAAACCAGTACAAAAAGCTGAAAATTCCATAAACCAGAATGCCTCTTTGCCTCCAAAGGATCATAGCTCCTCACCAGCAAGGGAACAAAACTGGATGGAGAATTAGTTTGACGAACTGACAAAAGTAGGCTTCAGAAGGTGGGTAATAACAAACTCCTCCAAGCTAAAGGAGCATGTTCTAACTCAATGCAAGGAAGCAGAACCTTGAAAAAAGGTTAGATGAATTGCTAACTAGAATAACCAGTTTAGAGGAAAAACATAAATGACCTGATGGAGCTGAAAAACACAGCACAAGAACTTTGTGAAGCATACACAATTATCAATAGCTGAATCGATCAAGCAAAAGAAAGGATATCAAAGATTAAAGATCAACTTCATGAAATAAAGCATGAAGAAAACATTAGAGAAAAAATAATGAAAAGGAACAAACAAAGCCTCTAATAAATGTGGGACTATGTGAAAAGACCAAACCTATGTTTGATCAGCATACCTGAAAGTGATGGGGAGAATGGAACCAAGTTGGAAAACACACTTCAGGATTATTATCCAGGAGAATATTCCCAACCTTGCTAGACAGGCCAACATCCAAATTCAGGAAACAGAGAACACCACAAAGATTCTCCTTGAGAAGAGCAACACCAAGACACATAATTGTCAGATTCACCAAGGTTGAAATGAAAAAAAAAAACGTTAAGCGCAGCTAGAGAGAAAGGTCAGGTAACCCACAAAGGGAAGCCCATCAGACTAACAGCAGATCTCTCTGCAGGAACCCTACAAGCTAGAGTTGAGTTGGGGTCAATATTCAATATTATTAAAGAAAAGAATTTTCAGATCAGAATATCATATCCAGCCAAACTAAGCTTCATAAGTGAAGGAGAAATAAAAATCCTTTGCAGACAAGCAAATGCTGAGAGATTTTGTCACCACCAGGCCTGCATACAAGAGCTCCTGATGGAAGCAATAAATATGGAAAAGAAAAACTGGTACCAGCCCTGGCAAAACCATACCAAATTGTAAAGACCATTGATGCTTTGAAGAAACTATATCAACTAACAGGAAAAATAACCAGCTAGCATCATAATGACAGGATCAAATTCACACATAACAATGTTAACCTTAAATGTAAATAGGCTAAATGCCTCAACTAAAAAACACAGACTGGCAACTTGGAAAAGAGTCAGGACCCACTGATGTCCTGTATTCAGGAGACCCATCTCTAGTGCAAAGTTACACATAGGCTCAAAAAAAAGGGACAGAGGAATATTTACCAAACAAATAGAAAGAAAAAAAAAAGGGATTGCAATTCCAGTCTCTCATAAAACAGACTTCAAACCAAAAAAAAAAAAAAATCAAAAAAGACAAAGGGCATTACATAATGGTAAAAAGATCAATGCAAAAAGAACAGCTAACTATTCTAAATATATATGCACCCAATTCATATGCACCGGAGCACCCAGATTCATAGATCACCCAGATTAATAAAGTTCTCGGAAACCTACAAAGAGACTTAGACTCCCACACAAAAATAGAGGGAGATTTTAACATCTCACTGTCAATATGAGACAGATCAACAAGACAGAAAATTAACAAGGATATTCAGGACTTGAACTCAGCCCTGGACCAAGCAGACCTAACAGACATCTACAGAATTCTCCAACCCAAATCAACAGAATATACATTCCTCTCAGGACATAACTGGAAGTAAAACACTCCTCAGAAAATGCAAAAGGATGGAAATCATAACAAACAGTCTCTCAGACCACAGTGCAATCGAATTAGAACTCGGGATTAAGAAACTCACTCAAAACCTCACAACTGCATGGAAACTGAACAACCTGCTCCTGAATGACTGCTAAGTAAATAACAAAATAAAGGCAGAAAGAATAAGTTCCTTGAAACCAATGAGAACAAAGAAACAATGTACCAGAATCTCTGGGACACAGCTAAAGCAATGTTTAGAGGCAAATTTATAGCAGTAAAGGCCCACAGGAGAAAGCAGAAAAAATATCTAAAATTGACACCATAACACCACAATTAAAAGAACCAGAGAAGTAAGAGAAAACAAATTCTAAAGCCAGCAGAAGACAAGAAATAACTAAAATCAGAGCAGAACTGAAGGATATAGAGACATGAAAAACCCTTCAAAAAATCAACCAATCCAGGAACTAATTTTTTGAAAATATTAACAAAATAGACTGCTAGCCAGACTAATAAAGAAGACAAAAGAGAAGAATCAAATTGACACTATAAGAAATGATAAAGGTGATATCACCACTGATCCCACAGAAATACAAACTACCATCAGAGAATACTCTAAACACCTCTATGCAAATAAACTAGAAAATCTAGAAGAAATGGATAAATTCCTGGACACATACACGCTCCTGAGACTAAACGAGGAAGACGTCAAATCCCTGATAGACCAATAACAAGTTCTAAAATTGAGGCAGTAATTAATAGTCTACTAACCAAAACAAGCCCAGGAACAGACAAATTCACAGCCAAATTCTACCAAAGGTACAAAGATGAGCTGGTACCATTTCTTCTGAAGTTATTTCTAACAATAAAAAAGAGGGACTCCTCCCTAACTCATTTTATGAGGCCAGCATTATCCTGATACTAAAACCTGGCAGAAAAACACAAAAAATAAAATTTCAGGCCAATATCCCTGATGAACATTGATGTGAAAATCCTCAATAAAATACTGGCAAATCAAATCCAGAAGTACATCAAAAAGCTTATCCACCACAATCAAGTCAGCTTCATCCTTGGGATGCAAGGCTGGTTCAACATATGCAAATCAATAAATGTAATCCGTATAAACAGAACCACTGACAAAACCACATGATTATCTCAATAGATGCAGAAAAAGCCTTCGATAAAATTCAATGATGCCTCATGCTAAAAACTCTCAATAAACTAGCTATTGATGGAACATATCTCAAAATTATAAGAGCTATTTATGAGAAACCCACAGCCAATATCATACTGAATGGGCAAAAGCTGGAAGTATTACCTTTGAAAACCAGCACAAGACAAGGATTCCCTCTCTCACCATTCCTATTAAACATAGTATTGGAAGTTCTGGCCAGGACAATCAGGCAAGAGAAAGAAATAAAGGATTTTCAAACAGGAAGAGAGGAAGTCTTGTAAATTTGTCTTGGCTATGTGGGCTCCTTTTGGTTCTATATGAAATTTAAAGTAGTTTTTTCTAATTCTGTGAAGAAAGGCAATGGTGATGGGGATAGCATTGAGTCTATAAATTACTTTGGGCAGTAGGGCCATTTTTACAATATTGATTTTTCCTATCCATGAGCATGGAATATTTTTCCATTTATTTGTGTCTTCTCTTATTTCTTTGAGCAGTGGTTTGTAATTCTCCTTGAAGAGGTTCTTCACAACCCTTGTAGCCAAGACAATCCTAAGCAAAAAACAAACAAACAGAAAAAAAAAACAAAAAAGCCGAAGGCATCACACTATCTGACTTCAAATTATACTGCAAGGCTACAGTAACCAAAACAGCATGGTACTGGTACCAAAACAGATATATAGACCAATGTAACAGAACAGAGGCCTCAGAAGTAATGCCACATACCTAAAATCATCTGATCTTGGACAAACCTGACAAAAGCAAGCAATGGAGAAAGGATCTCCTATTTAATCAATGGTGTTGGGAAAACTGGCTAGCCATATGCAGAAAACTAAAACTGGACTCCTTCCTTACACCTTATATAAAAATTAACTCAAGATGGATTAAAGACTTAAACTTAAGACCCAAAACCACAAAAACCCTGGAAGAAAACATGGGCAATACCATTCAGGATGCAGGCATGGGCAAAGGCTTCATAACTAAAACACCAAAAGCAATGGTAACAAAAGCCAAAATTGACAAATGGGATCTAATTAAATTAATGAGTTTCTGCACAGCAAAAGAAACTATAATCAGAGTGAATGGGAGAAAAATTTTGCAATCTATTCATCTGACAAAAAACTAATATCTAGAATCTACAAGGAACTAAAGCAAATTCACAAGAAAAAAACAATTCCATCAAAAAGTGGGCCAAGGATACGAACAGACACTTCTCAAAATAAGACATTTATGCAGCCAACAAACATATGAAATAATGCTCATCATCACTGGTCATTGGAGAAATGCAAATCAAAACTATAATGAGATACCATCCCATACCAGTTAAAATGGTGATCATTAAAAAGTTAGGAAACAACAGATGCTGGAGAGGATGTGGAGAAATAGGAATGCTTTTACACTGTTGCTAGGAATGTAAATTAGTCCAAACATTGTGGAAGACAGTGTGACGATTCCTCAAGGATCTAGAACCAGAAATACTGTTTGACCCAGCTATCTCATTACTGGATATATACCCAAAGGAGCATAAATAATTCTACTATAAAGACACAGGCACATGTATGTCTAATATAGCACTATTCACAATAGCAAAGACTTGGAACCAACCCAAATTCCCATCAATAATAGACTGGGTAAAGAAACTGTAGCACATACACACCATGGAATACTATGCAGCCATAAAACAGGATGAGGTTATGTCCTTTGCAGGGACATGGATGAAACTGGAAATCATCATTCTTAGCAAACTAACACAGGAACAGAAAATCAAACACTGCATGTTCTCACTCATAAGTGGGAGTTGAAGAATGAGAACGCATGGACACAGGGAGAAAAACATCACACAGTGGGGCCTGTCAAGGGGTAGGGGGCTATGGTAGGAATAGTGTTAGGAGAAATACCTAATGCAGATGATGGGTTGATGGGTGCAGCAAACCCCATGACACTTGTATACCCATGTAACAAACCTGCACATTCTGTACATGTATCCCAGAACTTAAAAGTATAATAATAATATTAAAAAGTTCAGGGCCAGATGAATTCACAGCTTAATTCTATAAGACATTCAAAGAAAAATCAGTACTAATCGTACTGAAACTATTCCAAAGATTGAGAAAAGGAAATTTTCCCTAAATCACTCTATGAAGCCAGTATCACACTGATATCAAAACCAGGAAAGGACATACCAAAAAAAGACAACTACAAACCAACATTTCTGATGAACACAGATGCAAAAATCTTCAACAAAATATTAGCAAACCAAATCCAATAGCACATCAGAAAGATAATACACCACAATCAAGTGGGTTTCATCCCAGAGATGCAGGGATGGCTCAATGTATACAAGTCACTAAATGTGATATATCACATAAACAGAATTAAAAACAAGTCCATATGATCATGTTGATAGATACAGAAAAAGCATTTGATAAAATCCAGCATTCCTTTATGATAAAAATTCTCAACAAACTAGGCATAGAATGGACATACCTCAAAATAATAAAAGCCATATATTACAAACTCACAGCCAATATCATACTAAATGGGGGGACGTTGAAAGCATTCCCTCTGAAAAATGGAACAAGACAAGGATGCTCACTTTCACCACTTCCATGCAACATAGTACTGGAAGTCCTAGATAGAGCAATCAGGCAGGAGAAAGAAATAAACGACATCCAAATTGGAAAAGAGAAAGTCAAACTATTGTTGTTCACTGATGATATAATTGTATACCTAGAAAACCCTAAAGACTCCTTCAAAAGACTCCTAGATTTGATGAATGAATTCAGTCAAGTCTCAGTTTATAAAATCAGTGTACAAATATCAGTAGCATTGCTATACACCAACAACAACCAAGCTGAGAATCAAATCAATAACTCAATCCCTTTAACAATCACTGCAAAATCAAAATACCTAGAAATATACATAACAAAGGAGATAAAAGATCTCTACAAGGAGAACTATAAAACAAAAGAAATCATAGATGACACAAACAACTGGAAACACATCCCATGCTCATGGATTAGAAGAATCAATATCATGAAAGTGACCATACTGCAAAAGTAATCTATAGATTCAATGCAATTTCTATCAAAATATGAACATCAATTTTCACAGATTAGAAAACCATTCAAAAATTCATATGGAACAAAAGAATGACTGAATATCCAAAGCAATCCTAGGCAAAAAGAACAAATCTAGAGGCATCACATTACCTCACTTCAAGTTATACTACAAGGCTATAGTTACCAAAAGAACATGGTACTGGTATAACAGTAGATACCTAGACCAATGGAACAGAAAAGAGAACCCAGGAATAAACCCAAATACTTACAGCCAATTGATTTTGACAAAGCATACAAAAATATAAACTGGGGAAAGGACACCCTGTTTAATAAATGGCACTGGGAAGACTGAAGTCACATGTAGAAGAATGAAACTGGATCCCTATCTCTCACCTTATACAAAAATCAACTCAAAATGGATCAAAGACTTAAATTTAAGACCTGAAACCATGAAAGTCATAGAAGAAAACCTAGGAAAAACTCTTCTAGACATTGGCCTATGCAAAAAATTTATGACTAGGACCTCAAAAACAAATGCAACAAAACAAAAAATAAATCAATCAGATCTAATTCAACTAAGAGGTTTCTGCACAGCAAAATAAATAATTGTCGGACTGAATAGACAACCCACAGAATGAGAGACAATATTTGCTAACTATGCATCCAAAGAAGGACTAATGTCCAGAATTTACAAGGAACTCAAACAAATCAGCAGAAAAAAAAAAGATAATCCCATTCAAATGTGGGCAAATGAAATGAATACGTTTCTCGAAAGAAGATAAACAAATCGCTAATAAACATATGAACAAATGCTCAACATCACCAATTATCAGAGAAATGAAAATTCAGACTACAGTGAGATACCACTTTACCCCTGCAAAAGTGGCCATTATTAAAAAGTCAAAAAAAAAATAGATGTTGGCATAGGTGTGGTGAAAAGTGTGATAAAAGGCAAAGCTTATACACTGCTGGTGGAAATGTAGATTAGTAAAACCTCTATGGAAAACAGTATGGTGATTTCCTAAAGAACTAAAGGTGGATCTACCATTTGATACAGAAATCCCACTACTGGATATCTAATCAAAGGAAAAGAAGTCATTATATAAAAAAAGACAACCGCATACATGTGTTTGTTGTAGCACAATCCACAATTGCAAAGACATGGAACCAACCTAAGTGCCCACTGACCAACAAATGGATAAAGAAAATGTGGTATATATACACCATGAAATACTACCCAGCCATAAAAAAAGAAAAAAATGATATCTTTTGCAATAACTTGGGTGGAGCTAAAGGCCATTATTCTAAGAGAAGCAACTCAGGACTGGAAAACCAAATACTATATGTTCTCACTTATAAGTGAAAGCTAAGCCATGGATAAGTAAAAGCATATAAAGTTGTATAATGGCCTTTGGGAACTCAGAAGTGGGAGATTGGGAAGGAGATATGATTTTTAAAAAATCATATATTGGGTACACTACACTGTGTATACTAGTTGGGTGATGTGTGCACTAAAATCTCAGACTTCAACACTATACAATTCATCCATGTAACCAAAATCTACTTGTACCGCAAAAGCTATTGAAATAAAAAATACGTACATATAAACATATATATAAGCAATTAGTTTTTAAACAATAAAAATTATGCAATGTTTGATGTACTGTTTTATCTATATATGTCCAAAAGTTAAAATTAACTGTGATGTACAAATCTTCTAGATTCTTACAGAATGTTTTATCTGCTTGTTTTATCAATTATACTAAGTGAAATGTAATATGAAGTTTGATATGGTTTGGATTTCTGTCCCTGCCCAAATCTCATGTGGACTTGAAATCCCCAGTGTTTGAGGAGGGGCCTGATGGAAGGTGATTAGATCATGGGGAAAAATTTGCTCCTTGCTGGTCTCATGATAGGGAGTGAGTTCTCATGAGATTTGGTCATTTAAAAGTGTGTAGCATTTCTCCCTTCACTCTCTTTTTGTCCTTCTTTGGCCATGTAAGATGTGCCTCCTTCCTCTTTGCCTTCCACCATGACGATAAATTTCTTGAGGCCTCCCCAGCTATGCTTTCTGTACAGCCTATGGAATGATGAGTCAATTAAACCTCTTTCTTTATAAATTTCTTTATAAATAAACCTCTTTTGTTTATTTTTAAAAAAAAACTGTGAGAATGGATTAATACAGAAAATTGGTACCTAGAAGTGGAGCATTGCTATAAAGATATTTGAAAATGTGGTAGTGACTTTGGAATTGGATAACAGGCAGAGGTTGAAACAGTTTGAAGGGCTCAGAAGAAGACAGGAAGATGAGGAAAACTTTAGAAGTTCCAGGAGAGTTGTTAAATTGCTGTGACCAAAATGCTGATAGTAATATGGGCAATCCAGGCTGATAGTGATACGAAAGTCCAGGCCGAGATGGTCTCAGATGGACATGAAAAATTTGTTGGGGACTGGAGCAAAGGATACTTTTGTTATACATTAGAAAACAGGTTGGAGGCATTGTGTTCCTGCCCTAGAGATCTGCAGGACTTTCAATTTGAGAGTAATGATTTAGAGTATCTGGCAGAAGAAATTTCTAAGGAACAAAATGTTCAAGATGTGGCCTGGCTGCTTCTAGAAACCTATGCTTATATTCATGAGCAAAGAAATAACCTGGAACTGGAACTTACATTTAAAAGCAAGCTTGTCCAACCCATGGCCCATGGGCCACATGCAGCCCAGGATGGTTATGAATGTGACCCAACACAAAGTTGTAGGCTTTCTTAAACATTATGGTATTTGTTTGCAATTTTTTTTTAGCTCATCAGCTATCATTAGTGTCAGTGTGTTTTATGTGTAGCCCAAGACAATTCTTCTTCTTCCAATGTGGCCCAGAGAAGCCAAAATATTGAACACCCTTTTTAAAAAGGAAAACAGACTATAAAAGCTTGGAAAATTTACAGACTGGCCATGTGGTAGAAAATAAAAACCCACTTTCTGAGGAGGAATTCAAGCTGGCTGTAGAAATTTGCATAAGTAAAAAGGACCTGAAGGTTAATAGTCAAGACAATGAGGAAAATGCCTCAAAAGCATTCTAGAGACCTTTGCAGTAGCTGCTCTCATCACAGACCCAGAGGTCTAGGAGAAAAGGATGGTTTTGTGGGCCAGGCCCAGGGCCCCACTGCCCTGTGCAACCTTGGGACACTGCTTTCTGTGTCCCAGCCACTCCAGCTCCAGCCATGGCTGAAAAGATCCCAGACATATTTCAGGCCACTGCTCCAGAGGGTGCAAGCTGTAAGCCTTGATGCCTTCTATGTGGTGTTAAGTCTGCTGGTGCACAGAGCACAACAGTTGAGGACTGGGGGCCTCTACCTAGACTTCAGAGGATGTGTAAAAATGCCTGAATGTCCATGCAGAAGTCTGCTGCAGGGGCAGAGCCCTCATGGAGACCCTCTGCTAGGGTACCACAGAGGGAAAAATGTGTGGTTGGAACCCCTACATAGTGTCCCACAAGCACACTAACTAGAGGAGCTGTGAGAAAAAGAATATCATCTTCCAAACCCCAGAATGGTAGAGCCACTGCCAGCTTGAATCATGCACCAGAAAAAGCCATAGGCACTCAATGTCAGCTTGTGAAAGTGCCCTAGGGGGCTGTGCCCTGCAGAGTCACAAAGGCAAAGATTCCCAAGGCCTTCAGAACCCACCCCTTGCATCAGTGTGGCCTGGATGTAACACATGAAGTCAAAGAAGATTATTTTGGAACTTTAAGATTTAACAACTGCCCTAATGGATTTCAGACTTGCATGGGGCCTGTAGCCCCTTTGTTTTGACTGATTTCTTACTTCTTGAATATATTTATTTACCCAGTTTCTGTATCCCTGTATCTTGGATGTAACTAACTTGTGTTTGATTTCACAGGCACGTAGGCAGAAGGGACATGCTTTGTCTCAGATGAGACTTTGGACTGTGGACTTTTGAGGTAATGCTGAAGTGAGTTAAGAAAACTGTTGAAAAGGGATGATTGTATTTTGCAATGTGAGAATGACGTGAGATTTGGGAGGGGCCAGGAGTAAGATGCTATGGTTTGGATTTGTGTCTCTGTACAAATCCCATGGCAAATTGTAATCCCCAGTGTTGGTGAAGGAGACTGATAGGAAGTGATTAACTTATGTGGACCAATTTCCCTGTTGCTGTTTTGTGACAGTGAGTTCTCATGAAATCTGTTGTTTAAAAGTGTGTAGTGCCTACCCCTTCGCTCTCTCTTCCTCCTTCTCTGGCTATATAAGATGTGCCTCCTTCCTCTTTGCCTTCTGCCATGACTGTAGGTTTTCTGAGGTCTCCCCAGCCATGCTTCTTGTACAGCCTGTGGAACTATGAGTCAGTTAAACTTCTTTTCTTTATAAATTACACAGTCTCAAGTAGTTCTTTATAGCAATATAACAATTAATACAAATTTTAAAGTAAAATTTTTCCCCCCAAAAAAGAGATGAGAAAGATGAACAAATCTATACATAAATTTAACAGCTTAGATAAAACAAATGAATTTCTCAGTAAACACAAAGTACTCAACCAAAATGAAATAGAATGTTTTAATAGCCCTATAATGATTAAGAATATAAAATTCATATTTTTTTAAAAACTCCCATAAAAGAAGTCTCCAGGCCCAGATAACTTTAATACAAATTCTACCAAACATTTAAAGGTAACTAATATAGATTCTATACAATCTCTTTCAGAAAACACTATCCAACTCATTTTATAACGCTAATATTACTCTGATACCAAAATCAGACACAAACAGTACTGAAAAGAAAGGAAAACTACAAAAGAATATCCTTCATAAATATACATGTTAAAGTCCTTTTTAAAAATATTAGCAAATAGAATTTAGTAATATATAAAATGAATTGTACACCATGAGCAAGGAGGATTAATTCCAGAGATACAAGGCTGTTTCAATATTTGAAAAATGAGCCAATGCCACCTTAGGTAACTTGGAAAAAAAAAGAGCAAATTAAATTCAATGAGAAGAAAATAAATAGAAAAAGTGAGATCAGAAATAAATGAAATTGAAAATAGAAAAAAACAATAACACCAAAAGCTGGTTATTTTAAAAGATCAATAAAATCAGCAAGCCTTGAGCTAGGCTAACTAAGAAAAAAAATAAAATACACAAATTACTAATATCAGAAATGAAAGATGGGACATCACTTCAGATTTCATGGATATTAAATATTACCCACTCTCAGGTAGTTCTTTATAGCAATGTGGGAATGAACATTTCTCACATGTTCATTATGTGAGAAATATTATAGAATAAAGAATAAAGGAATATTATGAACAACTATATGCCCCAACATTTGGTAACCTAGATGAAATGAAATGATTCCTTGAATGACACAATCTTTCAAAATTCAGACAATAAAAAATAGGCAATGTAAATAGGTCTGTATCTATTTTAAAAATTGAATCAATAATTAATAACCCTCCAAAAGAAAAAGCATCAGTCCTTGACAGGTTCACTGGTAATCTCTATCAAACATTTAAAGAAGAAATTATGTCAATTCCCTGAAATATCTCCCAGAAGATAAAAGGAGGGAATTCTTCCTAACTTATTCCATGAGGTCAGCATCACCCTAACAACAAAACCAAAGTAATTGCAAGAACAAAAACTACAGACCAATTTATCTGATAAATGTAGATGGAAAACTCCTCAATAAAATATTAGCAAATTGAACTCAAATATGTACAAGAAGACATTTTTTCTGCTCCTTCTGTCCCAGTCACTCCAGCTCCAGCCATAGCTAAAATGAACCCAGAAACATTTCAGGCAGGATACACAATACAACATAATCAAGCAGGAATTATACCATATGTTCAAGGCTAGTTCAACATTCAAAAACTGATTAATGTAATCAATGACATTGACAGGCTAAAGAAAAAAATTACATGATCATACAAATAGATGGAGAAAAAAACACTTGAAAACAATCCAACACCCATTTATGATAAAATATCTCAATAAAATAGAAATAGAGACAAACTTCTTCAATTTAATAAAGAATATTTCTTCATACTTATGAGAAACTAGAAGCTTTCCCACTAAGATCAAGAGCAAAGCAAAGATATCCTCTCTCACCACTCCTTTTTGACATCATATTGAAAGTCCTAGGTAATACAGTAAAACAAGAAAAGGAAATAAAAGATATACTAATTGCAAAGGAAGAAATAATATTGTCTTTGTTCACAGATGACATGAATGCTGTGTAGATTTTTTTAAAAAGAACTTCTGAAACTAACAAACAATTATAGCAAGTGATTGTATCTAGCCTTGCAGGACACAAGGTTAATAAAATGAATTGTTTTCCTATATACCAGCAATAAATAAGAAGTATTTAAAATTAAATATTTAGATATATATCTAACAAAATATGTACAAGATCTGTATAAGAAAAAAATACAAAATTCTGATAAAGAAAATAAAAGAAGAAATAAATGAACAGATATTCCATGTTCATGGATAGGAAGACTTGATACTATCAAAATGTTAGTTCTTTCCAACTTAATGTATAGACTCAATGCAATTCCAACCAAAATCCTAGTGATTTACTTTATGGATACCTACAAAACGATTCTAAAATTTATATGGAGAGGCAAAACACACAGAATAGCCAATACAATATGGAAAGAGAAGAGGAGAACTGACACTATACAACTTCAAGTTGAACATTAAAGGTATAATAATCAAGACCACGTGCTATTAATGAAAGAAGAGAAAAATAGATAATGAAACAGAATAGAGAGACCATAAATAGACCAACATAAATATAATCAACTTATCTTTGACAAAGGAGCAAAGGCAATGTAGTAAAAGACAGACTTTTCAACAAATGGTGCTGAACAAATAAACATTCACATGCAAAAATAATCTAGACACTCTTTGGGAAAACTAAATAAATCTTACATTTTTCAAGAAAATTAACTCAAAATGGATGATAGCTTAAGTGCAGAACATAAAACTATAAAACTTTTAGAGATAATAGAGGAGAAAAATCTAGATAACCTTGCTTTTGTCAATGACTCTTTAGATATAACATCAAAGGCACTACCCATAAAAGAAATAATTGATAAGCTGGACTTTATTAAACTTAAAAATGTCTGCTCTGTGAAACATACTATCTAGAGAATGAAAAGACAAGTCATATACTGGGAGAAAATATTTGCAAAAGACATCCAATAAATCAACTGCTCTCAAAATTTACAAAGAACTCTTAATACTCAACAATAAGAAAATTAACAACCTGATTTAAAAATGGAACAGAGACCATGACAAGAACCTCACTAAAAAAGATATGCAGATGACAAGCATATCATGATGCTCCACATCATATGCGTTTCCATGGTGAAGAAAATACAAATTAAAACTAAAAGCAATACTACCACATATGTATCAGAATGGTCAAAATCCAGAACACTGACAATATCAAATTCTGAAAAAGATATGGAGCAATAGGAACTATCCTTCATTGCTGGTGAGAATGCAAAATAGTGCAGCCACTTGGGAAGACAATTTGGCTGCTTCTTACAACACTAAACATACTCTTACCCTATAATTCAGCAGTAACACATTTTGGTATTTACCTAAATGAGTTGAAAACTCTTGTCCACACAGAAACCTGCACAAGGACAGCAGCTTTATCATAACTGCCAAAACTTAAAAGCAACAAAAATGTCTTTCAGTAGGTGAATGGATACATAAACTGTAAATCCAGATAATAAAATATTATTCAGCACTAAAAAGAAATGAGCTATCAAGCCATAAAAAAGAGGGGTCTAGGTATGGTGGCTCATGCCTGTAATTCCAACACTTTTGGAGGCTGAGGTGGGCAGATCACAAGGTCAGGAGATCCAGACCTCACTGGCCTACATAGTGAAACCCCGTCTCTACTAAAAATACAAAAATTAGCTGGGTGCTGTGGTGCATGCCTGTAATCCTAGCTACTCAGGAGGCTGAAGCAGAATTGCTCGAACCAGGGATTGAAGGTTGCAGTGAGTCGAGCTCGTGCCACTGCACTCCAACCTGGCAACAGAGCAAGACTCCGTCTTAAAAACAAAAACGAAAACGAGGGAAACTTAAATGCATATTACTAAGTGAAAAAGGCCAATCTGAAAAGGCTACATATTGTATGCTTACAACTATATGACATTCTAGAAAATGCAAAACTAAAAAGATCAGTGGTTTCCAGAAGTAGGAGAGTGGATAAATGAATAAGGTGGAGCACAGAAAATTTTCAGGGCAATGAAAATACTGTATATAAGAATATAATGGTGGATATATGTCATTATAAATTGGTCCAAACTTATACAATGTACAACACGAAGAGTGAACTCTAATGTAAACAATAAACTTTAGGTGATAATGATGTGTCAACATATGATCATAAATTGTAACAAATGTACTACTCTGGTGGGGGATGTTGATAATGGGAGAAGCTATGTATATGTGGGGGCAGGGAGATTTATGAGATATCTCCTTTACCTTCTTCTCAATTTTGATATAAATCTAAATCTAATACTGCATATATATATATTATATATATATATGGATAGATAGATAATACTTTCTGGGGTACATGTGCAGATCTTGCAGAATTGTTACATAGGTATACACATGCCATGGTGGTTTGCTGCCGCCATCCCCCCATCACCTACATTAGGTATTTCTCCCAATGTTATCCCTCCCCAGTCACCCCACCCCATGCTATTCGTCCCCTAGCCCCCAACTCCCCAACAGACCCCAGAGTGTGATGGTCCCCTCCCTTACTCCCTGTGTTCTCATTGTTCAACATCTATCTATGAGTGAGAACATGCGGTGTTTGGTTTTCTGCTCTTGTGTCAGTTTGCTGAGAATGATGGTTTCCAGATTCATCCATGTCCCTGAAAAGGACATGAACTCATCCTTTTTTATGGCTGCATAGTATTCCATGGTGTATATGTGTCACATTTTCTTTACACAGTCTATCAATGATGGGCATTTGGGTTGTTCCAGGTCTTTGCTATTGCAAACAGTGCCACAATGAACATACATGTGCATCTCTCTGTATAATAGAATGATTTATAATCCTTTGGGTATAGACCCAGTAATGGAATTGCTGGGTTAAATGTTATTTCTGGTTCTAGATGCTTGAGGAATCACCACACTGTCTTCCACAATGGTTGAACTAGTTAATACTCCCACCGACAGTGTAAAAGCATTCCTATTTCTAATACTGCTCTTAAAAAATAAAGACTTAAAAAAATGAATCAATGTAGTCCATCATAGTAATAGGCTAAAGAAGAAAAGCACATGATCATATCAATAGATGCAGAAAAAGCATTTGACAAAATTAAATACCCACACATTAAAGAAAAAAAAAAAGCTCTCACAAAACTTCCTTGACTTGATAAAAATCATCTATAAAAACAAAACAAAGCGCTTTCCCAGGCAGCTCCCAAAGATGGCGGAGGTGCAGGTCCTGGTGCTCAATGGTCGAGGCCATCTCCTGGGCTGCCATCGTGGCTAAGCAGGTACTGCTGGGCCGGAAGGTGGTGATCATTTGCTGCCAGGGCATCAACATTTCTGGCAATTTCTACAGAAACAAGTTGAAGTACCTGGCTTTCCTCCGCAAGTGGATGAACACCAACCCTTCCCGAGGCCCCTACCACTTCTGGGCCCCCAGCTGCATCTTCTGGTGGACCATGCAAAGCATGCTGCCCCACAAGACCAAGTGAGGCCAGGCCGCCTTGGACTGCATCAAGGTGTCTGACGGCATCCCACCGCCCTCCAACAAAAAAAAGCGGATGGTGGATCCTGCGGCCCTCAAGGTTGTGCATCTGAAGCCTACAAGGACGTTTGCCTATCTGGGATGCCTGGCTCACAAGGTTGGCTGGAAGTACCAGGCAGTGACAGCCACCCTGGAGGAGAAGAAGAAGGAGAAAGCCAAGATCCACTACCGGAAAAAGAAACAGCTCATGAGGCTACGGAAGCCGAGAAGAACGTGGAGAAGAAAATTGGCAAATATACAGAGGTCCTCAAGACCCATGGACTCCTGGTCTGAGCCCAATAAAGACTGTTAATTCCTCAAGCTTGGCCTGGCCTGCCTTCCTCCATCGTCGCCCTGGAATGTGCGGGACCCAGGGGCAGCAGTCCAGGTGCCACAGGCAGCCCTGGGACATAGGAAGCTCGGAGCAAGGAAAGGGTCTAGTCGCTGCCTGCTGAGGTTACTTGAAAGCACTCAGAGAATTGTGCAGGTGTCATTTATCTATGACCAATAGGAAGAGTAACCAGTTACTATTAGCAAAGGGAGCCGGAAGACTGATCGGAGGGACCTTAGTTGTGAGTGGGACGTCTGTACTTTCCACCTGGTCGTATACTATACTCTGCAGCTGTTAGAATGTGCAAGCGCTTGGGAACAGCATGAGCTTGCTGTTGTACAAAGGGTATTATAGAAGCATAGGCTGGGAAGATGGGCAATTCTGAGGGGTTACAGGCAATGCCCGTGCTCCTCACCTGTCTTTTGTGATCAGAGTCAGATAAATTACTTTTAAAGAAATCCTGCGTCTTTGCGCTGTGTCTGCTGTGGAGGCAGGTGGCAAAAAGAGGGGATGAGGAGCTTGAAAACCTGTAAAATTGGCTGTGCTAATACATGGAAGTATTTGTAACTTGCCCTAAATTCAATTATCCTTTATAGGCAGCATTTGCAAACCAAAGACATGTTAAAATAATGGTGGCCGGCAGTGCTTGGCACCCAGTTAATGTAAGCCTGCCTCATTCTAATTCAGCTGCAAAGTATGAACTCATTCCCCTCCTGCCAGGCTGCTGTGTAGTCCAGGTGTCTCTAAAGACAGGCATTTTGCAAATGATAAACACTGGGTTAACGGACAATGCTAGGCCTTACCTGCACTAAAAGGACCTGTACATTAGGTCTGCTAGTCTGAATCCCTGAAAGGGCACTGATTGGAGCATTTACTAGGTAACAATTGCATAAAATATTCCAGGTCAAAGTTTGCTTGGGTGGGAAGGCCCTGTTACCATTTTGCTGATGAGGTCTGGGGTTCATACATGTCATGCTCAGGTTTCCATAGTAAACATGGCCTAAACACTAGACAAGGTAGACATGAGGGTAAGTAACGGAAGCCAGATTGATACTGTCCTTGGGATTGGATGCCAAGATTCAGGAGTAATCATTTGGTAGTTGTATACTTAGATGCCCAACCTTACCCCAGAGAAAGACGAGTCGACAGTATGTGTTGTGTTGACGCAGCAGATAATGTCTATCATGGGCTTACCCTTAACAGGAAAGTCGAGAGGCCGCAGTGGCTTGTGTTTTCCCTGAAAACCAGTGAACATAGATGTTGCCTACCCCTGCCAGAGTCCCCAGATAGGTTCCCATTCCACAGAGAAGCCTACTCCAGAAATAACCCATTTTAAAGTATAATCTTAAATTTCGCAAACTCCATGTGAAACTACAATTACCCTCCAAAAGCATGGTCCATTAGCAAATGGGAAAGTGGGCTTTCTAAAAATTTTTAAGACTTTAAGAAGATACTTAGGAACTGTGACAAAATATTTACAAGTCATCTCTTAAGGAGGTCTTGTATCCTGCTATAAAGAACTCTAGGCTGAGCGCGGTGGCCCACGCCTGCAATTCCAGCACTTTGGAAGGCAGGTGGATCACCTGAGGTCAGTTCAAGACCACCCTGCCCAACATGGTGAAACCGTGTCTACTAAAAGTGCAAAAATTAGTTGGGCGTGGTGGTGGCCACCTGTAATCCCAGCTAGTCAGGAGGCTGAGGCAGGAGAATTCCTTGAATGCGGAAGGCTGAGGTTGCAGTGAGCTGAGATCTTGCACTCCAGCCTGGGCAGTAAGTGAAACTCCATCTCAAACAATAAAAACCTCTTACAAGGTGTGGTAGCTCACGCTTGCAACCCCAACCATTCGAGTCCAGACGAGGCAACATAAGGAGACTCCAAGTTAACAAGAATTTTTCTTTTTGTTTTTTTTTTTTATTAAGACGGGGGTTTCACCATGATGGCCAGACTGGTCTTGAACTCCTGACCTCAGGTGATCCACCCACCTCGGCCTCCCAAAATGCTAGGATTACAGGCGTGAGCCACCGCGCCCGGTTTTTTTTTTTTTTTTTTTTTTTTTTTTTTTTTTTTTGAGACAGGGCTGGGATTCCCCGAAGTGCTGGGATTACAGGCAAGAGCTGCCGTGTCCTGCCAATTTTTTTTTTTTTAAATTAGCCAGGCATGGTGGCATCTTCCTGTAGTCCCAGCTATGAGGAGGCTGAGGCGGGAAAATCCCTTTAGCCCAGGAATTCAAGACCAGTCTGGGCAACACAGATCCCGTCTCTACTAAAAATACAAAATTAGCCGGGCATGGTGATGTGCGCCTGTAATCCCAGCTACTCGGGAGGCTGCGACAGGAAAATCATTTGAACGTGCCACTGCACTCCAGTCCGGGCGACAGAACGAGACTCCGTCTCAAAAAAAAAAAAAAATTCTGTTGGATAGTGCTGTTATAGACGAGAGGTTTTCTCTGTGTGTGTGTGTTACCTCAAAAGTCTTGGTGCTGTTTTATTTTTATTTTTTGAGACTCTGTTGCCCAAACTCTAGTGCAGTGGTGTGATCACATCTCACTACAGCCTCATACTCCCTGGCTCAAGTAATCCTCCCCGCCTCGAGCTCCCAAAGTGTTGGGATTACAGGCGCAGCCACCGCACATGGCGAGAGTAACTTTCATCACACTTAGAAAGCTTATGGGCAGCTCCTGCCCCTGACAAAGATGGCGACACCGCCACACATGCTCCTAGCACCCTTCGGCCGTCCGCCCTTCAGAAAGATGGCCGCCGCCCTCATCCGGTTTGAAGGCCCAGCGAACACAGCCACGCGGTATCCAATTCCTATGGGAGCCTACGCCACGCAAACACATGGCGGACTCCGTACGACTCTCGCGATAACACGGGCGGACAGAAGGCTGGTCACGCCTTCCCTGCCCGAATAATCGCGCCCGGAGCCGTGATGGCCTAAGACTTCGCGAGACAGTGTCCACCACTTCCCGCCCGTCAGTCCTTCACGATCCCGGAATCGCGGGCTGGTTTAAGTGTAGCCTGTCAATCAGAGTCGCGCTCGAGGTCCCGCCCAAGGCCGTGCACGTTGCTCCTTACGTCACTTCCTCTCCAGCCCCTCCGTAGTCGATAAGGAAACCCGGACGGCACCGCTGCTTTCCTTTTTGCAGGCTGTCGGGAAGATGGCGGATATTCAGGTGCGGGCTCGAGGCTGAACCCCAGGCTGCGGGGTCCGCCCCGGCCTTCAGGGGCGCGTCCGGGAGGGCAGGTCCCGGCATCCAAGCTCAGGAGTTAATTCCGGGCGTCCGTGATTGTTTCCTGGGGGTTAACTGGGGTGGAGGGTGCATGTTTTTGCGTGTATTTAGATGAACGCTTCCTTCCTAAATTCTGGGGGCTCCGCGCCTTAATGGAGGCTCAAGCGTTTTCTAGTTTCCTTCTTAAAATCCAAGTTTAAGAAGGTTTTTTCTTTAGTTCTCTGGTCTTCAGAGTTAATTCTGTGGGAACGCACTGCTAAGAGCGAATCCGGGGAGCCTGCCGTTTTGATATTTAATGCTGAATTCTTATGTACTACAT
>CAUYQU010038041.1:0-13356 GCA_963574635.1 Cheracebus regulus | reverse complement strand
TGAGATTCACAGCGCTTTTTTGCCTGGGGATCTCCTGGGCTGGCTCCCTGATTCAGTCCCCTTTTTAATCTGCCTTCCCGTAGCTCCACTCGCCAGTTCAAAGGGCACACAGACCAGTGGATTTTGTACGGAGACCCGCCGCGCTGGGGCACCGGCAAAGCAGCCGCGCCGGCCATAACAGCCGCACTGGCGACCCGTGGGGCTGCTCCGCCTGGGAATCTCCTGGTCTGGGGGTAATAAAAATCCGTCTGGAAATGCGGCGTCCACTCACCCTCTGCACTTTCACTGGGAGCTGCAATCCTGGGCTGCTCCTAATCCGCCATCTTGGATCTCTCTAATCTGTCCTAATTTTCTATTTATTGTTATATAAGAAATACATCCTTACATATTAATTTGACCCAGGTCTTCTAGTAACTGGAAGGTAAAAGCATTTAATTGCCCTATTAATCATATAGCCACCAACTAAACCTGATTTTCTTCTCTTGAATAAGCAGAGAAACTAAGTTTAAAAAAAATGGCTATGACAAGAAAACATGCATTACATGTAAACTGAAAGTTTATGTTAAACAAATTTTTAAGATGAATTTTTAGCATTATCATTAGCTCATAAAACCAATATAGTTTGGGAGGCTCAGATGGGCGGATCACGATGGTAGGAGTTCCCAGACCAGCCTGGCCAACATGGCGTAATCCCGTCTCTACCAAAAATACAAAATTAGCCGGGCGTGGTGGCGGGTGCCTGTAATTCTAGCTACTCGGGAGGCTGAGGCAGAAGAATCACTTAAATCCTGGAGGCAGAGGGTGCAGTGAGCCGAAATTACGCCATTGCACTCCAGCCTGGGCAACAAGAGCAAGACTCTGTCTCAACAACAACAACAAAAAAACCCAATATAAATTTTAATGTAAATTAATGCTAGGCTGTAATCTGTACTGCAAAGAAAAAGTATGCTTGAAACTAGGAGTCTAAAATTGAGATTTAACTTTCTTTATAGTTACTCCTCTACTGAATAGAATAATCCCATCTCCCCTGGCCATTTATTGGATGGGGAGTTGGGGAAAAGTACAATTTCTTAATCATTTTCTTTCTCTCTCTTTTTATTTTAGATAGTCTTTCTCTGTTGCTCAGGCTGTAGTAGGATGATGCAGTCATAGCTCATTGTAGCCTCAAACACGTGGGCTCAGGCAATCCTCTTGCCTCAGTCTCTTGAGCAGCTGGGATTGCACAGGTGTGCCAACACACCTGGCTAGTTCTTTAATTTTTTTTTTTTTTTTGTAGAGGAAAGAGTCTTGCTATGTTGCCCAGAGTGGTCTCAAACTCCTGGCCTCAAGCATTCTTACCCCAGCTTCCAAAATTGTTAGGATTACAGGCATGAGTCACCATACCCAGTCTATTTCTTAATCCTTTTTCAATTAGGAAGCTAGAGTTTAAACCTCTAGTTTCTAAAGATGGTAGAGTTTAAGGAAAAGCCATATGACAGAGGCACTATGTTACTTCCATAGCAAAGTTATTTTTCTCCTAATCATGCCCCCAATACTTTATTGTAATAATTTCTAGATATACAGAAAAGTTGAACAAATTGAACAGTGAACACTCATATGCCCACCATCTAGTTTCTACAACTAATATTTTGCCATATTTGCTTTATCACATATCTATCCATCTAATAATGTAATTTTTGGATATATCACAAAGGAAGTTACAGATATCACTTAGGTTTTTAAAAGAACTAGAAAGGCAATTATTTTCTGTTATGTTGGCTAGGATAATATAAAAATAATCAATAATTAACATTTATATTTTATGTTGATTTTCTGTGTGTAAAATGGCAAATAGCAAAAATAAGATGTGTGCTGTACTGTGAATTTTCTTCAGGGAAATACTTTAAAATGTCATAATACTAATAACATCCAACAATTACAGAGTCTGAATTGTCATAAATCTGAGTGATTTTTAAGCTAAAAACTAGAGAGTCTCTGAATAAGACCAACTGACTCTCAATTTACTATTCTTTTCTTAGCTACAAGAAAACTATAACCCCTTTCTTTCACTACAGGCATGAATGAGGCTAGGGCTTCATATACGTAGGAGGAAAACTTTTTAAGTTCTCAGAAGAAACAGATGTTCTCACAAAGGCTCTTTTAATTTATTATTAAGGAAAAATAACTGTGTTTTGTGTTGAATTGTAATTTGACTATCATTATCCTCCTACAAGTAAACAGCCCCACTTTTGTTTTATTCTATAACCAAATCATGGTATGCATGCCTATCCAACTCTTATTGCCTTAAAATTAAAACAAGACTCCTTCCAATGCAGCAGACTTAAAACTGTTTTCTAAAACTGAGACAATGTATATCTTAAAAAGTGCAATCAAAATGAATATCTGAGCATCAGTTCCTCTAGACCTTGAGAGGGGGACATTTTTGGTTGTTATAATAGGGGGGACAGTTAAAGGCTGCCATTTTGTGTCAAAGGGCAAAAAGATTATATGTCCCACAAAGAACAAAATATTCTTCCAAAATGAAGAACTGTCCTAACCTAATACGCGAGGAGCATCTAAGTTGAGAGAAATTATTTAGACCAGGTCAATTTCAGGGTATTTGACCTAGGCATCAAGTCTTCCATATGTGATTTTAATTTGCTATTAGTCTTTCTTAATATGTCTTTGTACAGGTATGCATATTTTTTCCTTCAAATTTCCTACAATTAACATGTCCGCTCCTTTTATTATTTGAAAGGCAATATACACACACCCACAAATATTCTCGTGTGAAGGATGAGTAGTAGAGGACACCAAAGAGAGTCACTGGCATTTTTCTAACTATCAGTGGCTTGATTTTTCTTTTGTTGTCTGACAGGCAAGAAAACAGGAGCCTCCATACCTTCCTTGACTAAGCTGTCAGTGAAGAGACTGGTGAGGATGGTGGCGGGCAGGGTGCCGTTGCCCAGCAGAATCCCTGACAGCATCGCCAACTTTGTCTGCTCTGTTTCGGAAAAGGCTTTAAGGAAGAGGAGAAGCTGTGGGTCAAAAAAAGAAAAAAGAAAAAAGAAATCATGTCTATGAAGCAAAGGACTGAAGTTGGAAGATAAACAGTGTGAACATCCATGGCTAAGTGGCACACACAGTAGGTCATATGCAAAGCATAGTAATTCATTTCATGATAAACTGGATGCTGTGGAAAGTGAGTTGAGCAGGCAGAGTTCCTCTCTTCTCAGTTCATTTGCTCACAGCTGTAGATAACATTCACAGGAAGGAAAAGAGATATTTGGATGACATGTAAACAGATGGATTTACGTCTGACGATGTGCATGCAACAGGGTTAAGTATACACAATGGACGTTTTCTGAAATGTATTGTTTTTCAAATTTTTCCACTTCTTTGGGTGACTATCTCTTCCCCTGCTACATGTACCCATTTTCTCTGAATAGAATTTTTGTAGCAAAAACATAAAAACAAACAAAAAGCCCCACAAAAACAAAAAAACCAGGAAAGAGTTGATGTCAAGCTTTGACATTTAATATATACTATTCTGAGCTCACAGAATACAACAACAGTCTTCACTACAAGACTGCTGAGGGAGAAAGGGGTTTTCTAGGTTCTTGATTTTTTTTTTTTTTTTTTGGTAAACTTTTAGATTCTTTTGCCCCAAGAGGCAGGGACCTGAAAAAGCAGCAATCCTAGAATGTTTGAATGTAAGCTAAAGGCAAACAAAACAAAAAACTCACTTCCTGTATTAAATTCTAAGAGTTTGAAATTTAAACTGTGGGACGCCCTTCTTTTTCCTAACTCTCCTCTGCTTTGTGTTTTGACTACATTCTACTGTTACTTTCTCCATTTCACCAGTTACTAACTAGGCTTGCCATGGAAATTCCTCAGAGGCCATTATCACTACAGGGGCCTTGCAGATTTTCCATTATTTTGCACCAATGCAAAAATCACTGGCATTGATAAAACACTTAAGTGTCCCCATCCTAATGACATAATATTCCACTAACTGTGTAGGAGGTAAGAAAATATTAATTTCCTATGCCCCAACAATTGAAGAATTTTTGTATTATAGACTATTTACATTATGTGCAAATGACAGAACTGAAACCAGACCAGTCCATTTGCTTCTCAATTTATACCTATTAGATTCTCAACAAATTAAAAAGAAGTTACCATCTAAGTAAGTGCCAGGGAGCGAGGGAATGAGGGTTTCAAAGGCTTAAGTTCCAAGGAGCACCAAGAATGGGGAAGAGTGAAAGAACTATCATAACATCGAGAGTTCATGTCAATTTGTCCCTTCCCTCCATTATAAAAATAAATAACATTAAATGAGAATAAAAAATAGCCCCTAAAATAAAATTTTAACACCACTTCTTTAAGCTCACGAATATAATCATATTCATTGAAAATATACTTAATCACATAGAAATGGTAGAAAAATTAGATAATCTTAAAAATAATAACCACATTGCTCAATTATATTAATCAACATTAAAATACAATAAAAACATAATTACATGTGTACACACATATTGTTTTTTACCGCATTATATGCTGATGATAGCTAAAACTTGTTGAGTGGACCAGACACTCTTCTGATCAATTTACATGTATTAATACCTACAACAGGCTCAATCTCCAGTTACAAAACACTAAGGTACAAAGACATTAACTAATTTGCCCAAGGTCAAACTACTACCAAATGGTTGCTTTGTACCTCACGTTTCCATTTAATTTGTCATGGACATTTTCCCTTATTAATACATGCAGTTACGCCTCATTATTTAAAAGACTGCATAGTATTCTACTGTATAGATAGACTGTAATTTAATTAACCAGTCTTCCTCTCCCACCAATGAACATTTAGGCTATTTTTCAATACTGCAGTGACATCTTTATACATACAGCTTTACATATCCATGCAAATGGATTCTTACCAATCCATGATGACTGGGTCATTAAAATTTCTTTTAATGACTATTGCCAAATTGCTCTTCAATATTATACACAGAACCACTTTGAACAGGGTAGGGCAGAGAAGGGGAGAAGCGGGAAGAGTAAGTAAATAGAGAAGAAGTATATGTTATGCTAACTTTTTTACTTTAGATAGATATCTGAAATTGGAAACGATGACAAATCTGAAAACAAGTAAATGAGGTGGGTGCTATATATAAATACAGGAGTTACCAACTGGAAGAGGGAACATGCAATTACTCAAAAGAGGCCATCTTTAAGGAGATGCTACTGCTGATTTGACTAGAAACCAATGACTACACTGAGCCCCTTATGTGTTATCTCATATAATTCCCACAGCAAACATGAGGTATGCCTCTTATTATAGCTATTTCACTGTTAAGAAAGAGTACTGAGATTTACACCCATACACTCTCATCTCCAAAGATGTGTTTTTATTCCCTTTGCTAACCTGCATAAAATCAAAGAATTTTACTGAACATTAGCTGCTGTGCTATGTCCTTTCCCAGGCTTTAACTGCTTAAATCACTTTATCTTGATTCTAGTTTTCATTTTAATTTTTAACCTCTGCAAGGTCAGAGATTATGGTCCATAAAACTATTCTTACTGAACAAAGCACACTGTCTTACATTAAATATTAATGGGAAAAGTCCAGAATAATTACATTATTTCTTCCTATGGCTATTATGATTTTTAAGAGTCATCTATTTACCAAAGATTTATCACAAACTTACTATGTGTTTCACGTTCATGTCACTATGTATATGGCACTTTGGAGTATCATCGTACATGTAAAATTTTTATCCCCTTCCATTTCATTAGTATAAAACAGATAGGCATTATATCTGAATTTTACCTTTTTCATTTCATCTTCAAATGCCTTTTCCAAATACTTATATCTCCTGATGAGTTTATTGAAGACCTAAACATAAAACAGAACCATAAAATATTAGGTCACTCAAAATGACATAGGAGGTATAGAAACTCACCATAATAACATCATAGATCTACATTAATAAATATGTATAGTTAAACATTCTCACACTGCAATGAGAACTATAAGCATTTTAAAGACGTTACCATGACCTGGGGGAAAAAATAGGATCAAAATGCACATGTAGGAGAAAACGAATTCATTCAAGAATATAACAGGTAGGGAAAAAAAACTTTGCTGAAAATAAATGTGATTTTTAAACTGAGATGCAGAGATTGAAAATCACTGAAATGAAGCTGTTAAAGATAAAATCACTTAGATAATGATGTGATGGAGAGGAGAGCAAAGTGCAGGACAGATTCTACTCTAGGTGGGCAACAAACATGGTTCCAGCAGATGAGCAAAAAATGTTATAATTTACTGGCAATAAAGGATGGCTGGCACCCATGATCCTGTTAGAACTCTGAAGCACGGTTTGCAACTGTACCAGCAGGAATCTAGACAGTTTCATAAGTGGAATAATGTTTTTATTTAAATGGGGATTTTGCAAATATTGGTTATTTTAATAACTGTGGAAATGCTTTCTTAACCTAGTTCCTTTTTCTCCTAAACACAGGCTATACTCCTACTTAGTACTTTTGGTGTGTTCCTTTCCTAATGTAATCAAGATGGAGTCCAAGAGTAAAAATTAGAGTTGCCCTTTATGGGGAAAGAATGACCCAGGTACGGAATTAATATATAATAAGAAAAAGAAATAAACTGCATTAAAATCCCATAAAGTTTATTTCCAGCTTAAGCTAATACTCACATGTTCCTTAACATGTTTGTAAGGAAAAATAATTCTCCTGCTCCAAGAATATTTAAATTCCCACAAGAGAGGTTAAAAAACAACAAGAACAACAAAAAAAGCCATATATTCTTGTAGTTCTCTGTTTTGAGATGCAGTCTCACTCTGTCACCCAGGTTGAGCAGTGGTGCAATCTCAGCTCACTGCAACCTCTGCCTCCTGGGTTCAAGCAATTAATTCTCCTGCCTGAGCTTCCTAAGTAGCTGGGATTGCAGTCGCCTGCCACCATACCTGGCTAATTTTTCTATTTTTTAGTAGAGACAGGGTTTCACCACATTGGCTAGGCTGGTCTCAGACTCCTGACCTCAAGTGATCAGCCTGCTTTGGCCCCCTTAAGTGCTGGGATCACAGCTCTAAGCGATGCCATTAGGCCTATTCTTGTAGTTTTAATGCCCATTCTTTTCATATGTTTAAAAGCTATCTAAGACTCCTACTTAAAAAGTGGGTGGGCTGTAGAGATTCTGTAGCGTTTTCCTCAATCCTCTTCAATGCTTCAAGGGCAATCTCTCAAATAAGCTCTACCTGAGCATAGTTTCGGATGGTTTCATGATCTTCATTTGCTGAAAACACACAGTGGTCGGTCATCTTGGTCTTGTCACCATCATCTATGCGTGTTCCTCCAGGGGCTGAAAAGAGAAAGGTAATTATAGTTAGGATAATACTGAAATTGAGAACAGCATTTGCAGAACAGATCAATTCTTGCAAATGAAAGAAAATAATGAAAGTATATGTGAAATCTAAGAGTCGCATAAAATTTCAAAGAATGACACACATGAGCAGACGTACATATGTCGCTGTATATTTTTTCCTTTTGTTTTTTTTTTACAGGGTTTTGCTCTATCACTAAGACTTGAGTGCAGTGGTGCAATTATGGCTCACTGCAGTCTCGATCTCTGGGGTGCTCAAGTGATCCCCCACCTTAGTCTCCCAAGTAGCTGGGCCCGCAGGTGTGTGCCAACATGCCTACCTATTTTTTTGTAATTTTTGTAGAGACAGGGTTTTCCTATGTTGCCAGGCTGGTCTTTAACTACTGGGCTCAGTGATTCTACTGCCTCAGCAACCCAATGCTGAGGATCATGCCTGGGCTGGGATTACAGGCGTAAGCCACTGTACTCAGCCTTGTGTACTTCACGTTTCCAGTATAATACAAATTAGTTATTTCATTTCATACTCCCACCATAGTGTCCTTCATTTTTGTTCCACATCCTTGTCTTCACTATATCTTATCACTGTAAGTCTGGTTCTTTCCAAAGTATATTCTTAATCATGGAAGCTAAAGAACAACCTTTATTCAGTAAATTTTATTTCATTATTCTCAATGCAACTCCAGATACTTCCCACTCCAGGACATAGTTCTTTCTTCAGGCTTGCTAACATTTTGCAAGCATTTTGCAGATACTCTACACTATAGAACTGACCAGACATGACTCGTACATCTTTTTGCTTTCTATTTGGGTAGCTATTACCATTGCTCCCTCCTTCACTAACCCAGTTATTCATGCCTGGTTGAGTAGTATGGACTCCGATCCTTGCTATTTGTATTTGATAGCCCAGCTGCTATGCTGGCTAGGAGAGAGTATTTTAATCTCTCATCTTTTTTTTTGACCATGGACTTAATAAACTAGAACCAAAGAATATCTTTTTATTTATTTAATTAACTTTCCACATTCAAAAGGTCCTCCTCTAAGTTTCAATGGTAGCCATTAGAAACATCAGTTGATTAGAAGTGCAGAATGAGAACATTAAGAATTTTTGTTTTCTAATTTTACTTTGTTGTAATTAAGGTAGAAGGTTTCAGCAGGCCAAATTAGATTAGTATCTTTCATATACACAACAGATGTTTGCAGTATATATACTTACAAATGTCTGTAGTGTATATACTTACACCAGCTACTGTGCTAGGCACCAAGTATACAACAATGGTCAAAGTTGAAAAGACACTCTTTACTTATTAGCTGCTCCCTTTATATGTTTGTGTATTGGTATATAACCACCTTGATTTAACTTGTGATTTCAGGATCTCTGGATTAAAAGGGCCACCCACAGTCACCTTTGTTAGCAGACACAGGCAAATGAGAATTCAAGTGAGTTATATTTTTCTTAGCTTATCATCCCCTCTATGGGCTTCAGACTCCAACATACAGTTTTGTAAGTAAATTAGTTTTCGCAGAAGTCAGCCTCTTCAGGAGTCTCTTTTTACTCAGTTAATTTATGCATAAGATTTAATTAGCCCTTTTAAATGAATACAACCACCTGAAACAAACTTTTATTAAGATAATAATCTTCTAAAAACTCTGGGGTAATTGTTCCTATTGCTTTTGATAGAAATTACATAACTGAAAAGTTTGATTTTGAAACTGCACTTTTGAGAGATGTTTTTAAAGTTACATTGTTTAACAAAATAAAACACCTATTGCACATTAATAATATTGCTACATCTTGCATTAAATTTTTTTTCACTGATATTAGGACCAAGTATTGTGCCTGCTGTTTTTCTCAAGATAGAGGTAGAAATAAACTTAATATATTTATTGTATTTACTATACAAAGGACAATATTGAAAGACCAGATTGCTGTTGTTTTAAGAACAATGAGGTTGGGCATGATGACTCACACCTATAATCCCAGCACTTTGGGCCAGATCACCTGATGTCGGAGTTTGAGACCAACCTAGCCAACATGGTGGAAACCCCATCTCTACTAAAAATACAAAATTAGCCGGGCATGCTGGCGCATGCCTGTAATCCCAGCAACTTGGGAGAACTGCCTGATTCCAAGAGGCAGAGGTTGCAGTGAGCTGACATTCCAGCCCGGGTGACATTAAAAAAGAAAAAAAAGAACAACGGAAGAAGGTAAACTGTGAGTATCAAGAAAATGTCTACATACTTGATAATTAAACAAAGCATTTATATGAGAAGAATGCACATAGCTGGCTTCAGTCTTAACATTCTACATCAGACTTGATAGACAAAGACTTGTACAGCTTGTGCTAAGTAAGTCATACGAAACATTTGGCCCTACCTTCTTCTTGAATGTATACACATAGAGGGAAGAAGTGAAATCTGGGCTGCAGCGATAACTACTGATCATGGTAAATGAAACTTTAAGAAACTCAATACAAAGTATACAGATAATTTTATATGAGGGGGCAGTTAACGATGGAAGCCAGGAATAATGTAAGAAGTGGCATCCAGAGAGACAGGAGAAGATCTAAGTGGTCTTGCGTAAGGGAAGAAAATAAAAGAGTTCAAGAATGACAGAAGGGCCAACAGTGCTGCCTGGAGGTCACTCAGTTTGAAAAGGGTCCATAAGCGACTAGCACAGTTGTGTGATTTTGGCAAGAACCAAAATTCGCTGAAGATCACTCTGATAAAAATATATCATGATTGATGAAATACTAGAAGTCAATAGTATATTAAGAAATATTCAACTTCACTATTAAAAGTTTTAAAATAAAAATACTTATCACTTACCTAATTGACAGAGATCTAGAAAACTGATGAAACTGACTAGCTAACATTGTTAAAAGTGTATGTAAATAGTAACTCATAATTTTTGATAAATTATATATAATGTTCCTTTTGAAGACTGGTTTCTCTCTGAGCTATGTAGATGAAGATAGATATAAATATCTCCACCTTTTATTTAATCCATTAATCCCTTGCTGAGTAGATAAAGATGTAATCAGGTAAAAGCACAAAGATATGTGCATACAGACACTGATACCGTTGTTTATAATAGCAACAACTGGAAATAGCCTAAATATTCTTTAACATCCATTTGGCTTTAATTCTTTTTACAATCATCCAGTATAACACTCATGGGTGTGCAAGGCAGCAACATATTGCTGAATAAATAGACATCATCATGCAAAATATCATATTTGCATAGTATCACCCATTCTCAAGAGTTTATGAGGTAAAGAGTCTTTTTTTTTTTTTTGAGACAGAATCTCCTTCTGTCACCCCGGCTGGAGAGCAGTGGTGTGATCTCGGCTCACTGCAACCTGTGACTCCCAAATTCAAGCGATTATCCTGCCTCAGCCTCCTGAGTAGCTGGGATTACAGCGGCTGCCACCATGTCCAGTTAATGTTTGTATTTTTTATAGAGATGGGGTTTCACCATGGTGAGGCTGGTCTCGAACTCCTGACCTCAGCTGATCCACCCGCCTAGGCCTCCCAGAATGCTGGGATTACAGGTGTGAACCACCGTGCTCGGCTGGTAAAGAGATTTCTAGAAGCGAAATAAGCAAAATATTAACAATGATTATTTGTGGGTAATGGGATTTGAGCTCAATATAGATAGCTGTTAGACTTGAATTATCTCCAGATATAATGTAAGCTCTTCGTAAACAATAGGAACAGCAAAAGTAATTCAGGATGTGGTAAAAATCAGCAATGCAGAATGATAGAAGGCTTGGTAGTCAATAGGGCCATGTACCAAAACAGATTGCTTGAAATAAGAGCTCAGAGAAAAAGGAACTTAAGGGCAGTTCCACCTCAAGACAGAGGAACATATGCAGTTTTTTTCAAAGCCAAGGTAGGCTGGCTTAAGCAGTGTTTTTTCAATAAAAGGCAATGATGCCATTTTGGGCAAGGCAGTCTTTCATTATGCTGCATATTTTTTGCATAGCAGAGTAGACAGATATCTGCCCTTCCCGCTCAAGTTTTTCTAACAACCAGAATACTTGCACATATTTGCAAACTGAAAATTCCTGGCCTAGGAAATTTAACCATTTCTAGTGATTTACAGCTACCAAAGGAACAAACTGTAAGAACTGAGATCTAAGAATGACTATGAGAGGAAAATGGGTGGTTATTATATTTAATAAACATTAGAATCAACTACTTAATAAACTTAAATAGTATTCTGAAGTCTTTCTTCATAATGCCTCTATTCTATAAGGTATACCTTTTATTTTTTTACCTATCTTTAATGACTTCTAATCTTCTGTCTTCAATTTTTCCAGTTATACTTACAATTTATTTTATTTTATTTTTTGCTTTAGCTTCTGGGGTACATGTGCAGGTCATGCAGGGTTGTTGCATAGGTGCATACATAACCAGGTGGTTTGCTGCCTCTATTCCCCCTTCATCTATCCAGCGTTTCTCTCCATGTTATCCCTCCTCTCCCTCTCCCACCGCTGTCCCTCCCCTAGCCCTCCTGACTACCCTCAGTGTGTGATGCTCCTCTCCCTGAGTCCACGTGTTCTCATTGTTCAAAACCCACCTATGAGTGAGAACATGTGGTGTTTTGTTTTCTGTTCTTGTGTCAGTTTGCTGAGAATGATGGTTTCCAGAGTCACCCAAGTACCTACAAAGGACACAAACTCATCGTTTTTTTATGGCTGCGTAGTATTCCACAGTGTATATGTGCCACATTTTCCCAGTCCAGACTATCATCGATGGGCATTTGGGTTGGTTCCAGGTATTTGCTATTGTAAACAGTGCCGCAGTGAACATACGTGTGGATGTGTCTTTATAACAGAACTATTTATAGTCCTTTGGGTACATACCCAGTAATGGGATTGCTGGGTCAAATGGAATTTCTATTTCTGGGTCCTTGAGAAATCGCCACACTGTCTTCCACAATGGTTGAACTAATTTACACTCCCACCAACAGTGTATAAGTGTTCCTATTTTTCCACAGCCTCTCCAGCATCTGTTGTCTCCAGATTTTTTAATGATCGTCCTTCTAACTAGTGTCAGGTGGTATCTCAATGTGCTTTTGATTTGCATTTCTCTAATAATCAGTGATAATGAGCATTTTTTCATATGTTTATTGGCCTAGTGTATGTCTTCTTTTGTAAAGTGTCTGTTCATATCCTTCGCCCACTTTTGAATGGGTTTGTTTTTTTCTTGTAAATCTGTTTTAGTTCTTTGTAGATTCTGGATATTAGCCCTTTGTCAGATGAGTAAATTGCAAAAATTTTTTCCCATTCTGTTGGTTGCCGATTCACTCTAATGATTGTTTATTTTACTGTGCAGAAGTTCTGGAGTTTAATTAGATCCCATTTGTCTATTTTGGCTTTTGTTGCCAATGCTTTTGGTGTTTTAGTCATGAAGACCTTGCCTATGCCTATGTCCTGAATGGTTTTGCCTAGGTTTTCTTCTAGGGTTTTTATGGTGCTAGGCCTTATGTTTAAGTCTTTAATCCATCTGGAGTTAATTTTAGTGTAAGCTGTCAGAAAGGGGTCCAGTTTCTGCTTTCTGCACAGGGCTAGCCAGTTTTCCCAACACCATTTATTAAACAGGGAATCCTTTCCCCATTGCTTGTTTTTGTCAGGTTTGTCAAAGATCAGATGGTTGTAGATATGTGGCATCGCCTCTAAGGCCTATGTTCTCTTCCATTGGTCTATATCTCTATTTTGGTACCAGTACCATGCTGTTTTGATTACTATAGGCTTGTAGTATAGTTTGAAGTCAGGTAGTGTGATGCCTCCAGCTTTGTTCTTTTTGCTTAGAATTGACTTGGCTATGCGGGCTCTCTTTTGGTTCCATAAGAAGTTTAAGGTGGTTTATTCCAGTTCTGTGAAGAGGGTCATAGGTAGCTTGATGGGAATAGTGTTGAATCTATAAATTACTTTGGGCAGTATGGCCGTTTTCACAATATT
>CAUYQU010038039.1:0-10351 GCA_963574635.1 Cheracebus regulus | reverse complement strand
CAAAGAACATAAGAAACAAAGAGGGACATTACATGGTGGTGAAAGGATCAATGCAACAAGAAGAGCTAATGATCCTAAATATATATGCACCCATTACAGGAGCACCCAGATACATAGGGCAAATTCTTAATGACTTACAAAGAGACTTAGACTCCCACACAATAATAATGGGAGACTGAAACATTACACTGTCAATATTAGACAGATCAACGAGATAGAAAATTAACAAGGATATCCAGGACTTGAACTCAGACCTGGAACAACTAGACTTAACAAATATTTACAGAACTCTCCTCCTCAAATCCACAAAACATGCATTTTTCTCAATATCACATTATACCTATTTTAAAAGTGACCACAGAATTGGAAGTAAATCACTCCTCAGCAATTGCATAGCATTTCACAGGTTTAAATAAAATATTGCTTGGCTGCTTATTTGTTATTTTCATCCCCTATTCCTTCCTGTCTCCATTATTAAGCACAATTATTGGCATAAAAGAGGTTTTTAATACCCATTTTTAGACTGCATTCTAGCCTGGGCAATAAAACAGGAATCCCATTCTCTCTCCCTCTTTCTCTTCCTCTTTCTTTCTCTCTTTCAATCTTTTTTTCTTTCTTTTGCTGTTTCTTTCTCCTTTTCTCTCTTTTTCTAAAAAAATAAAAAATAAATAAATAAATAAAATAAACAAAACAAGACAAAACAATTCTCCTGCCTCAGCCTCCTGAGTAGCTGGGATTGCAGGCATAAGCCACCACGCCTCGACAATTTTTGTATTTTCAGTAGAGACACGGTTTCATCATGTTCATCAGGCTGTTGTCAAACTCCTGACTTCATGATCCACCCACCTTGGCCTCCCAAAGTGCTGGGATTACAGGCATGCGCCATCGTGCCCAGCCTGGCAACATAATTTCAATGTGAGTTTTTATTAAGCTCTTTGAATAATTCTGAGCTCCAGGGAATGTTCTTGATCATACTCCCTTGAGTTGCTCTTAGATCAGGTTTAAAAAGCATCTTTAGTTGTTATGCATATCCATAATATAAAGATGCATATATCTGATCTTAGGCTACTTGCTATCATCATTCAGGGAACCAATTTATTCCATCCACAGATAACTAATTGTATGTGCTTTGGGAGTCTTTTTAGGAGCAGGCCTAATGTGGGTCTTGGTTTTGGGGATCAATCTAGAAACAGCATGCTTATAAGAAGACAATAGCAATACTTAACCAATCTTCTTCTTTTTCTTTTTTTTTTTTGAGACAGAGTTTTACTCTTATTGCCCAGGCTGTAGTGCAATGGCACGGTTTTGGCTCACTGCAACCCCCGCCTCCCAGGTTCAAGTGATTCTCCTGCCTCAGCCTCCCAAGTAGCTGGGATTACAGTCATGCACCACTGTGCCTGGCTAATTTTGTATTTTCAGTAGAGATGGGGTTTCTCCATGTTGGTCAGGCTGGTCTCGAACTCTCGACCTGAAATGATCTGCTCTCCTCAGCCTCCCAAAGTGCTGGCATTACAAGTGTGAGCCACCGTGCCCAGCCAGTCTTCTTGATTCCATTTAACCATGAAATTTCTGCAGTGAATACTTGCCTAAATATGCAACTGCAATACAGGCATTTAGAATATAAAGAGATATCTCTGTGCCTAATCTAACCCAAATAACATTCTGAATTCTCTCCGTGTCACTCTAAACAATGTTATGGTCTAGGACTTTGTATATTCTCCCTGACTATTCATTGGGGATTGTGAAAAATGCTGTCTTGTTAAAAGGAAGATGCTTGTATATGCTAATGTGTAATCAGTGATGAGAAAGAAAGAAAATGAGTCTGTACTGTCTCACTGGAGAGGTACTGACCAGGCTCAAGAGAAAGGATCGCAACTTACAAGTGGGTGACAAGTAACAAATCGCAGGGAGACGGGACTGGGCAGGGGCAAAAGAACCATAAAATAATAGACTAGAGGAAGGTTATTGTCAGAAAAAAATGAGTCAATACATTTCCTGGGCTGATTTTGATATAAAAAACATCAGGTAGTTTGGAAAACGGCTCTTGATGAGCAAGGGGTAGAAGTATAGTACATCAAGAAAGATAAAAGATGTCTGTGGATTTAATGTTTTTCATCTGCTAATTAAGAAGTTTGACTAGATAATCTCTTATCTCTTTGCTTGTCTGTTTGTTTGCTTTGCAATCAGAATTGTCATCAGTTTGAAATAATGTCTTGTACAATGTTACATTCAACCCTCATGGTAATGTGACATCAAAAACCTACAACAGATACACAAATAATAAAAAGCAAGAAATTAAAACATATCATGAGAGAAAACCACTTTCTAAAATGGAACTACAGGAAAGAAGGAAGGAAGAAATAAAAGAACAGAACCAGAAACAACAAGAAAACAACAAAATGGCAGTAACAGTCCTTACTTATCAACAGTAACACTGAATGTAAATGGACTAAACTCTCCAACTGAAAGATGTAGAATCATTGAATGGGTAGAATATAAAAGTAAGACCCAATTCTATGTTGTCTACAATAAATACACTTCCCCTATGAAGACATACATAGATTAAAAATAAAGTAATAGAAAAAGATATTCCATGCCAATGCAAATCCAAAAGAGAGTAGGAGTAGCTATATTAATATATAACAAATAGATTTCAAGACAAAAATTATTCAAAAGACTAAAAAGGTCATTTATATAATAATAAAGGGATCAGTCCAGCAAGAATATTTGACAATTTTAATTATATATGCACCCAACACTGAAGTACCCATATCTATAAAGTAAATATTATTAGAGCTAAAGAGAGACATAGACCCTATTACAATAATAGCTGGAGACTTAAACACCCCATTTTCAGCATTGAACAGATCATCTTACAGAAAATCAACAAGGAAACAGTGGGCTTAATCTGCACTATAGAACAAATTGATCTAATAGATATTTACAGAACATGTTATGCAATGGCTACAGAATACACATTCTTCTCCTCAGCACATAGTTTATTCTCAAGTATAGACCATATATTATGCCATAAAACAAGTTTTAAGAAATTCAAGAAAATTGAAATAGTCTTCTGTATCTTCTCTGACCACAGTGAAATAAAACTAGAAATCAATAACAAGAGGAATTTTGAAAATTATACAAACACGTGGAAATTAAACAATATGCTCTGGAATGACTGATGGGTCAATGGAAAAATTAAGAAGAAAAATTTTAAAGTTCTTTAAGCAAAAGGAAATGGAGACACAACATACCAAAACCTATGGGATACAGCAAAAGCACTGCTAAGAGGAAAGTTTATGACAACTAGTGCCTACGTCAAAAAAGTAGAAGAACTTAAACAAACAATTTAATGATGCATCTTAAAGAGCTAGAATAAACCCAAAATTAGTAGAAGAAAAGAAATAGTAAAGATCAGAGTGGAAAAAAATACCATTGAGTTTAAAAAATACAAAAGATCAATGAAACAACAAATTGGATGTTTGAAAAGATAAATAAAATGAACAAACCTTTAGCCAGACTAAGAAAAAAAGAGAGAAGAGCCAAATAAATAAAATCAGAGCTGAAAAAGAAACGTTACAACTGATACCATGGAAAGTCAAAGGATCATTAGAAACTACTATGAACAACTATATGCCAGTAAATTGGAAAGCCTAGAGGAAATGCATAAATTTCTAGATGCATACAACCTACCAGGGTTGTACCATGGAGAAATCCAAACTTAAATAGATCAATAGCAAGTAACAAAAACGAAGCCATAATAAAAATCTCCCAGAAAAATAAAAATGCCCAGGACCCAATAGCTTCAGTGCTGAATTTTACCAAACATTAAAGTATAACTAATACTGATCCTACACAAACTGTTCTGAACAACATAGGAGAAAATTATTTCTAAACTTATTCGTTGAGGACAATGTTACCCTGATACCAAAACCAGACAAAAACACATCAGAAAAAGAGAAGACTACAAGCCAATATCTCTGGTGATGCAAAAATCCTGAACAGAATACTAGCAAACCAAATCCAACAACATATTAAAATAGTCATTCATCATGACTAAAAGGAATTTATCCCAGGGGTGCAAGGATGGTTCAACATATGCAAATGTGACACATCATATCAATAGAATGAAGGACAAAAAACATATGATCATCTAAATTGATGCCAAAAAATGTTAGATAAAATTCAACATCCCTTCATGATAAGAACCCTCAAAACATTGAGTGTAGAAGGAACATACTTCAACACAATAAAAGCCATATATGACAGATCCATAGCTAGTATCATACTGAATGGGGAGAAACTGAAAGCCTTTCCTCTGAGACCTGGAACATGACAAAGATGCCCACTGTCACCACTGCTATTGGACATAGTACTGGAAGTCCTAGCTAGAGCCATCAGACAAGAAAAAGAAATAAAGGGCATCCAAATTGGAATGGAAGAAGTCAAATTATCCTTGTTTGCAGATTATATGCTCTTACATTTAGAAAAACCTAAGGACTCTACCAAAAGCTATTAGAATTAATAAATTCAGTAAAGTTGCAGGATACAAAATCAACACATAAAAATCAGTAGTGTTTCTGCATGCCAACAGCGAATAATCTAAAAAGGAAATCAAGAAAGTAATCCCATTTACAATAGCTACAGATAAAATAAAATACCCAGGAATAAACATAACCAAAGAAATGAAAGATTTCTAAAATGAAAGCATACATTGCTGGTGGCTATGTAAAATGACACAAATACTCTGGAAAATGGTTTGTCAGTTTCCCCTTATAGAACTGAAAATGTACTTGTCATATGACTCAGCAATAGCACTCCTGAATATTTATCCTAGAGAAATAAAGAACTGTATGCTCACATAAAACCACGTGCAAGAATATTCATAGCATCTTTATTCACACTAGCCCTAACTGGAAAAAACTGAAATGTTCTTCAATGGATTTAAATGGATGAACAAATTGTTCTACATCCATACCATGGCACACTACTGAACAATAGAAAAGAAACAAACTATGGATACATGCAATGTAGTAGACAGAATAATGCTCCTACCTCTCCCAAAAGATGTATATTCTCTATCCCTATTACATGGCAAAAGAGTCTTTGCCAATTATTCTGGAATTTTCAGGTTGAATCAGTCTAGTCACAGAAACTCTTAAAAGCAAAAAATTTTCTGTGGCTAGAGTCGGGGAGAGACACAGCAGAAGTCAGAGATCCCACACATGAGAGGCACCCTATATGCCATTGCTGTAGGTGCACCACATTAAGTATCAAAAGTGATGGAGGCTGGGCGTGGTGGCTCATGCCTGGAATCCCAGCACTTTGGGAGGCTGAGGCGGGTGGATCACAAGGTCAAGAGATCAAGACCATCCTGGCCAACATGGTGAAAACTCATCTCTACTAAAAATACAAAAATTAGCTGGGCATGGTGGCATGTGCCTGGAGTCCCAGCTACTCAGGAGGCTGAGGCAGGAGAGTTGCTTGAACCCAGGAGGCGGAGGTTGCGGTGAACTGAGATCATACCATTGCACTCCAGCCTGGTGACAGAGCGAGACTCCGTCTCAAAAAAAAAAAAGAAAAAGAAAAGGATATAGACAAGCTCTAGGAACAAAGATTAGCGCCCAGCTGACTGCCAGCAAGGAAATAGGGACCTCTGTTCTATAGCTGCAAGGCACCAAACTTGTCCAACACCTGAATGAACACGGAAGTGGGTTAATTCCAAGTCTCTAGAAGGGAACACAGGCCTTGTTTTAGGCTTTATGAGATTCTAAGCAGAGGGCCCCATTGAGCCACACTGTTCCCAGACTTTTGACTTTGAGAACAATAAATAAGACAAGAAATGTGTGAGACAATAAATGTGTGTTGTTTTAAGTAGATAAATTTGTAGTGATTTGAAACAATGACAATAAAAAACGAATTTGTGCAACAACTTGGATGGATCACAAGAGAAATATGCTAAGTGAATAAAGCCAGTCTCGAAAGGTTACATCCTGAATGGTTCCATTTATATAGTGTTTTTGAAACAACAAAATTATAGAGATGGAAAACAGATTAATGGTTGCTAACATTTGGAAGGAAAAGAGGGAAGGTGGATTTGACTGTAAATGGGTAGCATGAAGTATCCTTGTGCTGATAGAATTATTGTGTAACTTGGCTAGCTATACAATCTATACTTGTGGTAAAATTGCATGGAGCTTGATATAGTTTGTCTCTGTGTCCCCATACAAATCTCATCTCGAATTGTAATCCCTACTTGTAGAGGCAGAGATCTGTAATCCCTACATGTTGAGGGAGAGAGGTGATTGGATCATGAGGGTCGTCCCCCCCATGCTGTTCTCATGATAGTGGGTGAGTTCTCATGAGATCTGGTGGTTTTCTAAGGCAGTTTCCCCTGCTCTTGCTTGCTCTCTCTTACCTGCCACCATGTAAGCCATGCCTGCTTCCCCTTCCACCATGATTGTAAGTCTCCTGAGGCTTCCCCAGTCATGCAGAACTGTGAGTCAATTAAAACTCTTTCCTTTATAAATTACCCAGTCTCAGGAAATTATTTATAGCAATGTGAGAATGGGCTAATACAGAGCTCAATACATGCACACGTGTACACACATTGGTGCGTATAAGTGGATACAATCTAAATAATGTCAATATCACTGTCACTATCTCATTTGTGATATTGTACTATAGTTATGCATGACATTATAATTGGAAGAAACTGGGCTAATGGCACAAGGGTTTCTTTATTATTTTTCAGAACTAGATGTGATTCTATAATTATCTCAAAATAAAAGTTAATTTAGCAAAGACTTAGTAGATATAAAAGCATATTTTAAAGTAATATTTATTATTTTAAATGTTTATATTTATGATACAAAAACCATTTTCCTCATTTAAACAATGGAGCTAAATATGTCAGATCTTTATCACTGAGACCTCAGAATGAGCTGAGGTGTAAGATAAAGTTCATCTCTACTGTTTCTTTTTGTTCACTTGTGGTTGCATTGTTAGAACAGTCTTCCAGCCACAGTTTTCCTGTAGGGATCTCTTTAAGACACTTCCCAATTTTATAACTGTTAGTTAAAACTAGAAAATAGAATTCACAAATCCACTTCATAGAATATATCATTTTTCTATCACTGCTGTAGCAAATTATAGCAGAGTTAATGGCTTCAGATAACACAAATTTGTTATTTTACTATTCTAGAGGTCAGAAGTCCAAAATGGAGCTCACTGGACTAAACTCAAGGTGCCAGTGGGGCTATGTTTTTCTGGAGGCTCCAGGAGAATCTGTTTCCTTTCCTGCTCAGTTTTCAAAGGCTGCCTGCAATCTCGGCTTGTGGCCCCTTCCAAAGCCCCCTCCAAGAATCACATTACTCTGACTCTTCTTCAATTGCCACATCTCTTTCTTTGACTGTGACCTTCCTCCCTCCCTTGTTCTTTATTTTAAAAAACCCTGGTAATTACACTGGACTACCTGGATAATCTCCCTATATCAAGATCTTTTACTTAATTACATCTGCACTATTCCTTTTGCCATGTAAGGTAACATATTCACAGGTTCTGATGGTTATGACATCTTTTGAGTGAGGCAGTGAAGGAAGCATTATTCTGCTTGCCAACAGTACATACACATACTGCAGCATATTGCCATGTGCAGAATGTGTTCAGATGTGTGAGGATACCATTGTCACTCTATTGTGTGGTACTGCTACACTGGCCTCGGAATATCTCAGGTACCAATCCCATGACTATTTCATGTGCACACTTATAAAGGCATTGGATTTAATTCATTTATTAAACATCAGTAGGGCTTAATGTCTTTTTGGGTTTTTGTTTGTTTAAATACAATTACACATATAAGTTCTAATATCTTCTTTCTATGCTTTAATTTATTGCTTTTGTCCCTCTTAGGTTGGGTGCCCGCAGTTGGAAGTCACCGCTCTAAATAACCAGTATTTAACAACAACTTCTTACATCTGTATAGCAATGTACAATTTACAGACTGCTTTCAGAAAGAGTGTCTTAGTTCATTCAGATTGCTATAGCAAAAATAACAAACATATATATTTCTCACAGTTCTGAAGGCTGGTAAGTCCAAGATCAAGTTGCCACTTCTTGTTTCATAGACCACTATATTCTTGTTCTGTATTTACGTGGTGGAATGAGGATGAGGGAGCTCTCTAAGATCCCTTTTATAAGGGTGCTAATCCATTAGGAGAGCTCTACTCTCACGACCTAATTACTTCCCAAAGGCCCCACCTCCTAATACCATCACCTTAGGGCTTAGGATTTCAACATATGAATTTTTGGGTTGAGGCACAGGGGTGGAGGATAAAAACATTTAGTCCATAGCAAACATTGCTTTATTTTTTTGGAACCATGCAATCAACACTGTGAAGTAGATGCAATTTCCATTTTATAGATGAAGTATCTCAAGCTCAGAGAAGTACATTACCTTGACTAAAGACAAAACTAAAACAGAGCTGATGAAGAATTACAATCTTTCATTATAGTCCACAGTTCAATAACAACACTGAATAAGGGTTGTGGGTAAATAAAGAGTGAAGATTTCTGTCTCCAGGGAGAAGGCATCCCAAGTCTTTGGGAGACAGCAGTAGCAATGGCAGTGAAAGCAGAGAAACCTTATTAAAAACCAGTTTATATCAGAGTGCTGACTAATGAGACATCAGCTGATTTCCTCATGCTCAGAGCCTGTACATGACAAGAACCAAGTGCAGTATCAAAAATTGGTATGGCTCAAAGACTGTACAATAAAGGAAAACTTTACTGTTCTAAGTAAATTTTCTTTTGTATTTCATGAGGTCATAAACAGTTGTAGCATTTTCCTCCCTTGGCTTTTTTTTGGAGAGGACATTACAAAATGACAGTGATTTGATGATAGACATTCTTTTTCCCCAAGTGGTTCAGAGCATTCCAGAGGACACAAGGCTATTTTTATTCACGGAGGCTTGGGAGTCTTGGTAGGAAAAGCTCTGCAGTGCTGCTGTCCTTCTGATAAAAGACACAAATGTGTTCTTGAACAATCTTGAAAGGATGACACAGCTCATGGAAAATCCAGGAAATGCAGATGTTATTACTATATGAGAATCACAAGACGTGATCTTAGAGATAATTTGGTACAGTGTGACTGAGCAGCAGAAGAATATGGAAATTTGTAACTGATAAATACGGGTAGCTGGGCCAGATTTTGAGAGGTGGTTTGAAAGGTGTAACGGACAGATTACCTTAAGGCATTTAATGGATTTTAGCTCCAACACTGACTTATTTTAATAAAGTAAATGCTAATTTTGGCCTCATACATTCTTTTATATATCCAATTCATGAGGTTGAAACATTGATCTTTATATTGCCAAGAAACAAATTAATTAGACCTGTAATGGCTCTCAAAATATAAACAATAAGAACCAAATATTTGAAAGTGACTTTAAGATTGGCTTGCAAAGAGTGTGTAAGTTTCTATTTGCTGGTGTAATTACCCATTTGCAAGAGTTGCATGCACAGGCCAAATCTCCTAATTGATTTAGTTAGAAAGTAACATTGAGGTCACATTATGTTAGCAAGGGGAAATGGAAAGCAGAATTATTTACCTTGATACTATAAATGAGAATAAACAAATGATACTTTAATTATCTGATTCTTTCAGATGAGACATTTGAGCTATAAATAATCTGAATTGCATTGTTACTGAATTTCACATTGACAAACTACACAGTCTCAGCGTCAGAAAGCCAACTCGATACAGCTGAATTTGCCAATATGTGACTTATCTATTTATACATAGGCCAAGTACTTGACTAGTTTTTTAACTTTCCAGTTTTATAAAAATGAAACTGAAATAGTCAAAATGCTACTTTCTTTCTTTTTTTTTTTTTAAGAATAAAAGAGAGAAAGAAAGAGAAAGAGCAAGGGGGAGTTTTTTTTTTTTTTAAGAGAAAGAAAAAAGTAGAATAAAAGAGAAAAAAAGAAAGAGAAAGCGGGAGAGAGAAGAATCTTGCTCTATTGCTCAGGATTTCATTTAAATCTATAAAATGCTTATGCAATTACTAAAAAGTGATTTATTTCCTATTATGTGATCACTTTTAGAATAGGTATGATATAATATTGAAAAAAATATATGTTTTGTGGGTATGGGGTGGTAGGTTCTGTAAATATTTATTAAATTTGTTTGTTCCAGGTCTGAGTTCAAATTTTTTTTTTTTTCCTTTCCATTAGGTTGGTAGATCTACCTCCATCCCTTTATGTTAAGTCTTTGTGTATCCTTGCCTATAAGAAAGGTCTGAATACAGCGTACCAATGGGTTTTAACTTTTTATTCAGTTTGTCTAAGTGTA
>CAUYQU010038038.1:0-60173 GCA_963574635.1 Cheracebus regulus | reverse complement strand
TTTTTTATAGTCAAGTATACACAAATACTTAAAATAAAGGGATGTTGGTAGATCTACCAACATTCTGTAACGTAAAAAAAAAAAAAAAAAGCAGATTTGAACTCAGACCTAGAACAAGCAAATTTAATAAATATTTAAAGAACCTACCACCCCATAACCACACAACATATATTTTTTTCAGTGTTATAAAATAACTATTCTAAAAGTGATAACATAATATGAAATAAATCACTTTTTATTAATTGCATAAGCATTTAACATATTTAAATGAAATCCTGAGCAATATAGCAAGATTCTCGTTCTCTCTCCCTCCTTCTCTTTCTTTCTTTTTTCTCTTTATTCTACTTCTTTCTTTCTCAAAAAAAAGAAGTATTTCTGAAGGTCAGAGCCTGGGGACTCCGGCCCACTAAAAAAAAAAAAAAAAAAAAAAGAAAGAAAGAAAAAGAAATAAGACTTAAAGTCTCCGAATTAAGCCCAATTCTAAAGTGATTATCACTTTTATCTGGAAGAATCAATCAGTAACTCTTAGTGACAACTGAGTTCACAACACTACACAAAAATAGAATTAGAAAGGAAATAGACTAGAATCCAGCCCTCAAGCATCTTACTTCAAAATAACATATGTGTCATTTATAGATCAGGTTTATGAGATTTTTTGGGCAGAAAAGAAAAATGTCAAGTCGAGAGAAATACGGAGGACGCAAGAGCTCCTTTATAGTAGCAAATACCGTAATCCTCTCCTACTTAACTGTTAGCAGTACAAGGCCCCTGAGTGTTCACCTCTGATGCAGCATCATTAACCCCTGTCTTCTGCTCTACAAATCTCATTTCTCCAGGAGACTGTCCAGATAGCCACTTCCTTAGACCAGGACAGCAGTTACTCCGATGGGGTTTGGGGAGCAAATGTTAATGTATTACTTACCTGGGGACAGTTGGCTACATGGCATGTAGTGCATTCACTCATTAGTTAAAAAGATGGATTTTAACTACTACTTTTATGCAACAAGAATACCAAACTGTTCTCAATATTCAGAAGTAAAGGTCAGCAAACTTTTTTGTAAAGGGCAAGATAGTATATAGTTTATTATCTGTTTATAGGGCATCTATCGCAACTACTCAACTCTAATGTAGCACAGCAAATGCAGACACAGATAATATGTACACAAACAGGCATGGCTGTATTTCATTAAAATTATAAAAGCAGGGTAAGGTCCTGGATTTGCCTTATTGGCTATCATTTGCCTATCCCTGATCTAAAGCAATCAAGGATACTTTGACAGGGAACTGTCCCATATACCCAAGTTAAGTTATTTTCACTTTTTAAAGTCCAATTCAATCCCAGCTTCAAAAACTACACATCATTTACTTACATGTAAGCCCTGCTTCCCTCAATGAAATCTTTCTATCTAATTTTCCAGACTTCACTGCCCTGCTTCCTCTGAACAAAACACATAATGCAGGATTTTTAGCTTTTCAGAGATTAAGGAGTCCTTTTAGAAACTGGTGTAAATTATGAATACTTGCCAAGCAAATGCACACATACATACACATAATTCTGTATCCATTTTTACAGAGGTCACCTATATGCTGCAGTTTGCTGGAAGTGAAGCCAATATGTCCAAGGACTCCACGTTTCTGCCATATCTCTTGAATTAGTTACTAACAAACACCTCACAGTTTAGGTAGGACAGGAATTTGAAAAGAACTTAGCTGGGTGGCTCTGGATTAGAATCTCTCATGTGGTTGAAGTTGTTTATGAAAGGAAAATAAAATCTCAGGACCCCAATTCACTATGACAAAAGGAAAAAAATTAAACTGAAAGCTGAGTCATGTGAGAAACTGCCTTTCCTTCTTTTATTTTTTTTGAGACAGAGTCTCGCCCTGTTGTAGAGGCTGGGGTGCAGTGGCACTATTTGGCTCACTGCAACCTCTGCCTCCCAGATTCAAGGGATTCTTCTGCCTCAGCCTCCCAAGTAGCTGTGACTACAGGTATGCACCAGCACACCCAGCTAATTTTTGTATGTTTAGTAGAGATGGGGTTTTACCATGTTGGCCAGTCTGGTCTTGAACTCCTGACCTCAGGTGATCCACTCACTTTGGCCTGCCTTCCCTTTTGTTCCTAAGCAAGTAGCTACAGATAAAATGTTAAAAATCTCCACAGGGCCCTATGTTCACCTTATCTTATCTAAAGTGCCAATATACTGAGCACTATATGAATACATAGTTAACTATTCCTCTACCTGCTCCTTTTCTCTTGCAACATGTGGATTTAGTAATGTGACCGTACTCTCCCTTTCCCCTCCAGCCACTTTCCCCCTTAATATAAATACTGAAGCCCTCAAAATAATCTTTGGAAAAAGGCATGAATCACAGATTGTTCCTGTGAATTCAGGGTCCTTTTTTCCAGGCACTTCTTTAACCTTGGCAAGATAAACTTTTATATTGATTGAGAACCACCTCAAATACTTTTTGGTTTACACAGTCAAGATGCCAACAGGTGCTATAGTCGTCCACAGACCAGATGGGGACTAGGGTTACTGCTTCCAAGATGGTATATTCACAGGGCTACTGGCAGGGGGCCTCAGTTCCTTACCAAGTGGGCTCTCCATAGGCCCTGGTGTCCTCATGCTGCAGCTGGATTCCCACAGAAGGAGTGCTCAAGACACAGAGCGGGGGGGAATCCACTGTGCCTTTTATGACCTATTCCCAGAATTAAAACTGTCATATCAACTTTGTTCTATCCCTGAGAAGTGAGTGAGTCAGTCAGTCCACACTCAAAAGAGAGGGAAATTAAGCTCCACCCCTTAAAGAAAGGCACATGAAAGAATTTTTAAAACCACGTTTTACAACCATCAATACCTCCCAGGAACCCACAACCAAGAAGGTGGTATTATGTTTACTCTGCCTGGAATCCCTCACTGTTTCTAGCCCCATAATTATTACAAAAATACCTGGCACTGACTCATTACTATACTGAGTTAGGTAAGGGTCAAGTAGTTTTTCATAATAATTTTGTGAATATGGTAGCCAACAATCTTTGGAAGTATCTAAATAGAATCTTTAACTCTCACAAATGAATTAAACTGTAAAATGAAGAATAGATGACAATTCCCAAACTATGCTCCAACAGCTTAAGAGTAAATCCTCCTCCCCCAAATTCTGGCTAAAGAAGATTTTACATAAGAAGGTAAAAATGGATAAATTTTGTTAAGAAATTTATCATTTTGAAAATTCAGAAAACAACAAAATAAGCATAGCAATCCCTAAGCAGTTAAGATTTACTTTCTTTACTGAAAAAAGAACCATCTTCTGAGCATTTCCTGAATTCCCAACTTTTGGATTTTTCCCTTAAGGTTTTTCCCCCTAGCTCTGTGTATACATAAACCTGCCAAACACATAGCCTCAGGTGGTAGAGCTGCCAGGCATCATCAACAAGGTCGCAGAGAATTAAATGTGCAAGTCATATTAGCATTAATTAGTGTCACCTGTAAAAGTCCCTAGTATATAAATTTAAAAAAATTAAGATCTTCATGTAAAAAAAAAAAGATAAGTTTAAAGTTTTTATTACATTTTCTTTTGTTTTAATAGATTCCAGCACAAACATGCACAGAGAATGTGTGTAAGTATTCTAACATGTCTTTGAATAATAAGCACTCCAACATTTATAGGTCATGTCTCCAAGGTAAAGAAGTGGGATTTGTAGTTAGTCTTTACCTGTGAAGACATCTGCATTTTTTTTTTATTTTGAGATGGAATCTATTCTGTTGCCCAGACTGGAGTGCAATGGCGTGATCTCTGCTCCCTGTAACTGCCACCTCATGGGTTCAAGAGATTCTCCTCCCTCAGCTTCCCAAGTAGCTGTGACTACAGATGCCTGCTAACATGCATGGCTAATTTTTGTATTTTTAGTAGAGACAGGGTTTCACCATGCTAACCAGGCTGGTCTCAAACTCCCAATCTCAGGCAATCCGCCCGCCTCAGCCTCCCAAAGTGCTGGGATTACAGGCATGAGCCACTGCGCCCAGCCGACATCTGCATCCTTTAGGGAAGGGAGTATAAAGTAGGAGAAACTCAATTTCCCAATGGAATTGTGAGCTAGTAGTAGATGATAGCTTTGGAATGCAGAGTTACATTCTTCCTTTTTTCTTCCTCTGTGGGAAATGGGCACTATGGCTCCCTGGCTGTGTGTGTATACTTGAATACCAGATCTGGTAGTTGTAATTCCTCATGGGCCAGTTTACTGCTATCTATAATTCTGGGAATCCAGAAGAGTGGACAGGTTCAACAATGAGACGCTGGCATACACAGTGATGTCATCTGACATATTTCATATTATAAACCATCTGACATATTTCATATTATAAAATTCATATTTCATATTCATTTCAGAGCTTACTTCTATCTGAGTCCTTTACTAAGAACTACCTCAGCCACTTGAGTGTTTTTCAGATAAGTGGTGATGGTTTACATAATACTAGATACAGATTAGTCCCATTAATTCCCATTATTAGAGTATGTGTTCCACAACTGCAAGAGTTTTGTAGTTTTTATTTACTAATGTGTACCTACCACCTAATACAGTATCAGTTAGTTGAATGTATGAATAAACAAATAAATAAACCTTCCACCTTATCTCTGTTGTTAGGTTACTGTTAGAGAGAAAGAAACAGGGTATGGAGAGAGAGAGAAAGAGAGAGAGAGACAGTCAGAAAAAGTATAATTCATTATTCAAGTGGTTTAAAATATATAATCTTAAATGTAAAAATAAATTCAAATGCTCTTTCTTTGATGTACAGGCATTCTTAAAAATTACCAACATATGACTGTCTTCTTCCAATCTGTTCCTCTTGCAGGCCTGTACCCAAGCTGTATTTGGCATACACTGACACCTATCAGCTGATAAGGAAAATGGTTTACCTTTGTGAATATACAGTCATCCCTCAGTATCCACAGGGGATTGGTTCCAGGACTCCCTTCGGATAGCAAAAATCCAGTCATGCTCATGTTCCTTATGTAAAATGTCATAGTATTAGGATATAACCTAGGAAATCCTCCTGTATACTTTAAGTCATCTCTAGATTACTTACGAGACCTAATACAATGCCTACCCACCACTTCATTCATGTGGAGTCAACATAGAACTCGGTGTGCTACAAATCCAAGTCTTGCTTTTTGGAATTTTGTGGGGTTTTTCCCCCCCAAAATATTTTCCTTCTGAGGCCAAAACCACGAGTGTGGAACCCACGGTGATAGAGGGTTAACTGTACATTCTCTAAACTTCTTCCTTAAATTTTTATTTTCCAACTTTCATTCAATTAATAAAGGGAAATCTCTATATGTACAATTTCTCAAAAGTGTATTCTTTGGACCTAGTGTTCCCATGAAAAAGAGCTCCATGATCATGTCAGTTCATAGTGCTACATACTACATGTTTGTCAATTTCCCTGTTCTAATTAATCTAGAAACAAACTCTGTGACAAAATTAGCAAGGTTAAGTCACGTCACCAGTAAAGGTATTATTTGAAGTTGTTGAATGGAGAAAAGAATGGAAATAATAGATACTAGGGAAATAGGAGTAAAACAATAATCCATAGGACCTAAAATAAACTTCCATGTATTCATGTATTAATTTTTAATTAATTCCCAAAGATGTAAGAAATAGTATATTAGCCATGGACAACAGAAGAAAAAATGTTAATACATTTGTTAATGAAGACATTACCCATGCAATACTTAGAAGCAAAAACACTAATTGGTATATCAATCCCCTACTTACAGAAATATTACCAAAAAGATAGATCCTAATTGAAATGGAAAGTTTAGCATCCTATGGGTAAATACACACTCTGAGCAAACACAATGAACTGTACGTGACCTGCACAGATGAATTAACATTTGAGCAGTTGCAATATTCCATTCTGATTGGACATGACAGAGAGTATGACATGCACAGGAGAAAGCAGGGGTAGGGAGTTAAACTGGAGACAGGCTACAGAAGAGCTCTGATCCTAATCCAAGGAGATAAGGATTTACGGCAGGAAAACGGAGGCAGGGGTATGAATGCAATGACCAGGCTGGGTGGATTCGAGGTGAGAGAGGTTGAAGAGATGCATGTAAATACCACATGAAGAGGACACACACCTGAACTAGGTTGACGTAATGATGAAGAGAAAAGAAAGAATGGATGTAAAGGAGTTTTTGAAGACAGAATGAATATGACTTCATAATAGGTTAGATGTGGGGGAAGTGAGAAACAGTTTTAAGTTCAGAGGGGTCAACTTTGGGTTTTGAGTCCAGTGACCAGGAGAATCATGATGCCATTGGTAGACACACAAACAAGAGGAAAGATATGTTTGCCAGGAATGGTAATGAGTTTATTCCCCCTTAGGCATACTGAATTTGAGAAGTTAGTGGGATATGCAGCAGGGACAACATAGAGACAAGAGGGAGAAGTAAACAAATAACTTAAGTGAAAGGTAGGGCTTGAAATGTAGGCTTGAATGTTTTTACTCAAGAGAAATCAGAGTTTCCTTTATGAAAGCAGATGAGTTTAGCAAAGGGGAAGAAGGAGGCAGAGAGAATACCCTGCTAGCAGGCTACAGGAAAAAGCAGAAATGAGAAGGAGAAAGGGAAGAGGTCAGAGGCCAGAGGAAAATCAGGAGAATGCCAAAGCAAACTTCCAAGAAGAAACCATGGATAATGCCAAATGCTAAGGATTCAGAAAAAGCAAATAATTTTGCTTAACAGCTGTGTTCATTTGAGATCTTTGAATCAGCAGTTTCAGTAAATTATTGAAATAAAAACATAAGTGGGCATCCTAGAAAGATCTCCTTAAACATTATACAAAAGCAAAAGCCTTCAATTTCAGTTGTGACAGTATCAAAATTTAAAATTTCTGTATGTCAAAAGAAATTATAATTTAAAAGTAAGTTACAGGGTGAAAAAAGGACTACTCATCAAAACCAGATAAAGGATTAATACTAACAATTACACACTCCACACACACAGACATACATACTCTCCCTCTCTCTCTCTTTCTCTTTCTCTCTCTCTGTCTCCCTCTCCCTCTCCTTCTCTCTCTCTCTTTCTCTCTCTCTGTCTCCCTCTCCCTCTCTCTCTCTCTCTCTCTCTCTCTCTCAGTAACCAGCTTAAGTAGGTAAAGGAACAAGAACAGGCTATTCACAGAAAAGGACACTCAAATGTCTAATAAACATAAACAGAGATGTTTAACCACACTAGCAATCAGAGAAACAGTCACTTAAAAAAGACACAATTCTAACAGGCCATAATTAGTAAGCCTGATAGTATCAAGTATTTTAACAGGTCTAAGGAGAAAAATAAAGGCATCAACTAGAAAAGCCCATAAGAGAGCAATTGGACAGTAGCTCTTAACCTTTAAAGCATCAGTAGGACTGGGCATGGTGGCTCATGCCTGTAATCCCAACACTTCCGGAGGCCAAGGCAGGTGGATAACTTGAGGTCAGGACTGGGAGACCAGCCTGGCCAACATGGTGAAACTCCGTCTCTACCAAAAATACAAAAATTAGCCAGGTGTGGTGGAAGGCACATGCAATCCCAGCTACTGGGGAGACTGAGGCAGAAGAATCAAACTGGGAGGCGGAGGTTTCAGTGAGCTGAGATCATGCTGCTGCACTGCAGTCTGGGAGACAGAGCAAGACTCCATCTCAAAAAAACAAGAAACATCAGTAGTAGGGAGCACTTCTATCCTCTGATAAAAATGAACAAGGGCTTCTTTTATGGTTGATCTAGGGCTGAGGCAGGGAAAATATAAGGTGAGTCTGGAGTATTTTGTGAGATCAGGAAGCAAGGAGGTGTTCAAAAATTAAAAGTATGGGGTTAGGCAAAAGGACATGGGAGTCAGCCCAAAAGAACTTCCAATGGCCAAAGCTGGAACAATTTGAGCAAAAAAAATAAACAAATAAATAAATAAATAACAAATAAAATAGCCTAGTACTGGATTACAACCCAAATTATGAAATAAATATACACAAGTCCTTAAGATATAATTTAAGGAACAAACCATTGAGACAAAACAAATCTTTCTTACAGAAAAATTCTAAATAAAAGACAATACCTTCCTCCAGGAGATAGCGCTTATCACTCCTACCCCTTTGAGGGTGGGCTAGATTTAGTGACTCAATTCCAAAGAATACAGCATGGGAAGGAAAAAAGAGCACCTTGGTAGAAAAACCTGACCAACACTACCTTGGCTAAGTAATCAAGGCTAACATTGCCGTTGATGGCATATGGATACCCTGATATAATGTGATGCCATTTTCCCCAAACCCATCACCCAGTCTAATCATGAGAAAAACATCAGGCATGAAGGGGCATACTACAAAATGCCTAACCAATACTCCTCAAAACTGTCAAAGTTATGAAAAACAAGAAAAGACTATCATAGTCTAGAGGAGACAAAAGAGATATGACAAATTAATGCAATGTGGTATCATGAATAGGATCCTGGGAGAGTAAAAAGACATTACTGGAAGACCTGATGAAATGTAAATAAAGTCTGAAATGTAGTTAATAGCAATGCACCAATGTTGGTTTCTTAGTTTTGACAAAGATGCCACAATGATATTATCATCTTACATAGGGGAAACTGAAAATGGGTTAGAGGTACACAGGCACAGTCTGTAGTATCTTTGCAACTCTTCTACATATCTAAAATTACACCAAAATGAAGTTTTAAAATTTTTAAAATAAATATACCCCAGGAACACCACCACCACTCCTTTCCATCCACTTTAAATAAATTGTTGCAAGCTCATCATCACTGGTCATTAGAGAAATGCAAATCAAAACCACACTGAGATATCATCTTATGCCAGTTAGAATGGCAACCATTAAAAAATCTAGAGACAGTAGATACTGGATAGGATGTGGAGAAATAGGAACACTTTTACACTGTTGGTGGGAGGGTAAATTAGTGCAACCATTGTGGAAGACAGTGTGGCGATTCCTCAAGGATCTAGAAATAGAAATACCATTTTACCCAGCAATCCCGTTACTGAGTATACCCCCAAGAGATTATAAATTGTTCTATTATAAAGAAACATGCACATGTATGTTCACCGCAGCACCATTTACAATAGCAAAGACCTGGAACCAACCCAAATGCCCATCAAGGATAGATCAGATAAAGAAAATATGGCACATATACACCATGGAATACAATGCAGACATAAAAAAGGATGAGTTCATGCCCTGTACAGGAACATGGATGAAGCTGGAAACCATCATTCTCAGCAAACTAACATAAGAACAGAAAAACCAAACACTGCATGTTCTCACTCATAAGTGGGTGTTGAACAATGTGAACACATCGACGCAGGGAAGGGAACATCATAAACCAGGGCCTGTTGGGGAGCAGAGGGGATAGGGGAGGGATAGCAGGGGGTGGTGGGATAACATTAGGAGAAATACCTAATGTAGATGACTGGGGGGTGGATGCAGAAAACCACCATGGCATGTGTATACCTATGAAACAATCCTGCACGAGCTACACATGTAACCCAGAACTTAATTAAAATAAAAAAAGTATCCTCCAGCAAAATAACCCCTATCTAGAGTAAACACTCTTCAAAAAGTTAATTAAAATAAAAAAAAAAAAAGAAATTGTTGCAGAGGTGCACAAGAAGGCATGTGCAAAGGTCTTCACTGCAGTATTGTATCAAATAAAAATTAAAAATAATTTTAATAGAATGACTAAATAAAACACTTATGGAATATAGGTTTAAAGAATGAGATACATCTATATGAAATGAGAAGACATAATGTGTGAAAAATAAATTGCAAAAGGACACTATGGTATATATTATTATTTATGTTAAAAAAAGAAATAGGAAAACAATAAGTTTGGTATATACCTCTAGGGGCATATATAAATATATGTATACGTTTAGGTATAAGGTCTGGCAAGATACACAGCGACCTCGTTATAGTGGTTACACAGACGGGAGTGAAATTAGAAATGCTAGTCTAGGGATTTGAACTTTACTCTGTGATATGAAATTATTTTACAAGAAGAATGCCTTCATCATTTATTTACTGGGGAAATTAGGAATGATTAACTTTTTTAAATAAGGGAGACAGTTTTCTCTGACATGGAGAGAACATCACAAGAGTAAGGTTCTGGCAGCTGATACTGTGCAGTGAGGCAGAGGGTGTCTCACGGAGGATGGTGCTATTGCTAGAGGCCTTTGGCCTGAAGCCTTGCCTAGGTCCCTGGGACAAGCAGTTCCTCCCACAGTGGATATTACAGTAGCAGCTAGACTTAACAGTGGGAACTCCAATAATGAAATATTCCTTTTATTTTGCTTTACAATAGAGGTGCATGCACCTGGAGGGCTTTTACAGCCATTGGGATAAAAAGTCCCCAAGAGATAATGAAAGGAACTGACTTCTTCCCTCTACTCCAGCTGACTTTAGGATTCAAAGATCATTTTTCAGCCCTACAGTCTTAAATAAAAGCAGAACCAACCAGGAACACTGCAGTTGCTTTACATGACAAATGTCAAACTAAAATTCTGGCAGACGCTAAAGATTATACAACTTTTTCTTTATACTTTTTATCTCACATTAGGCCAATACATTTCCTTACAAAATGGGATTACAAAACTCATATGGAAAATCTTGAAGGAAATTTAACTCAGGGTATGTGCCTGAATAAGTACTAAAAATCCATTAAGGGATTAGAGTTTTTCTTAATATATTTTAAGGGGATCATTTCCCATCAATTAAAAAAAATTGTAAGAAGCTTCATCTATATAATTAAAAGCTTTCTCTTCTACCAGATCTAAGTTTCAGTAAGTGATTAAAAGCTACAGCTTCTTTCCAACTCTCAAGTCATTAAAATAGGTCATATAGAATCTATAGTCCATCACTGTAATATTTAATACAAGAGTTACACAGTACTCTTTGCATGGGGACAATCAAACTTTAACCCTGATGAACTCAACTGTCTGTTTCTCTGTGCTAGCGCTTAGTAGAAGATAAGCTGGAAAAAGTCACAGCATAAGAAAGGTTAATATCACTAAGAATTTGTGATCATGAACCTCAAATGGGCAATGAACAATGCCTACCAATTCCACACATCTCTGGTCATCTCACTCATCTCCTCTCCAAATGATCATTTTAAATCTTTTCCATTCTCCTCAAACCTGCAACTCTCCACTACCCTCATCCCTTTTGCCTCTTGTGCCTCCTCCCTCTTGACTCCTATCTTACAAATAAAACAGAAGCCATCAGAGGCCAAGTATTTCATCTTCTCAAAACCCAATATGCAAATCTATTTCATCCACTCTAATACTGATCTCCTTCTGTCTTGTTACGAAAGGGGAGCTATCCTGCTCCTGAGGCTGGTTGTTCTACCAGAGCTTGAGATACCAGACCTTTCCATCTTGTCTTGGAATCCTGCCTTATCAGTCATTCCTTCTTTCTCATATGTAATCAACCTCTTCTCAACAGGGACCTTCCCTGTTGGCATTTTTATTTTCTGAGACAGAGTCTCATTCTGTCATCTAGGTTGGAGTGCAGTGGCATGATCTCGGTTCATGGCAGCCTCGCCTGTTCGGTTCAGGCAGTTCTCCTGTCTCAGCCTCCCAAGTAGCTGGGACTATAGATGCACACTACCACACCCAGCTAATTTTTGCATTTTTAGTAGAGACAGGGTTTCACCACATTGGCCAGGCTGGTATTGAACTCCTGACCTCAAGTGATCCACCCACCCTGGCCTCCCATAGTGCTGGGATTATAGGCATGAGCCACTGCGCCCGGTCCCGTTAGCTTTTAAATAGACTAAAGTGACTCTAACCCCACCTGCCTACCTTAAGCAGCTTCCCATCCCCTTCCTCTCTCTTCTGCCCTTCACAGTGAAACTTCTTGAAACAGTTGTACACACTTACTGTCTGTCATATCAACTCTCACTCATTGCTCACCCATTCCAACCCAGCTCCCATCCCAGGAACCCTATAAGACAATTCCTGCTAAAGTCACTAATAACCTTGGTAAAGTACATCCAACACGTTTTACATTCAACATCTTACCTGATCTCTCTCTCAGCAGCATTTGATCACTTTCTCCTTCTTAAAGCAGTTTCCCCCTTTAGCTTCTAAAAAGCAACACTGTTGTTTTCCTTCTGTCTCACCACTCCTCTATCTCCTTTCCAGACTCACCCTCCTTTAGCCTATAAATGTAGGAGTTCTTCACTGCTCTGTCTTCTCTTCTCTTTTCCTAAATAATCTTACCCATGTCTTTGGCTTCAATTATGACCAATATGCAGATGGCTCACAAATTTACACATCCACCCTCAACCTTTCATCTGAACCCCAGGTGTATAGATTAACATTCTGTTTGCTATTCCCTCTTGAAAAACTCAAACGTATCTCAAACTCAACATGTACAAAACTGAACCAGTTATCTTCTCCCAACACTTTATCTTCTTCCAGTGTTATCTATCCCAGTATATAGTGACCCATTTCCCAAATCCAATCAATCACCAAGTACTGCAATTTTACTTACTAAGTATCTCTCAAATCTATTGCAGCTACCATCACCCAGGTCCAAACTATAATAATTTATCTTAAGCTACTGCAATAGGTTCCTATCTGATCTACCCAAATCCAACTGTTCTTTAGATGGCTGCCAGAATACTCTTTCTGAAGCTTAAATTAAACCACCTCTTCCTTCTCCCTGGATAAAATGTTCAATCAGTTCTTACTGTTCTTAGGATAAAGACCAAATTCTTTCAAGTCCCTTTGGGACCCTGAGATGGTTTGTCTTTTGCCTACCCTATGCCTGCTGCTCTCTCTCGCTCTCTATCACAGCCACCTTGACCTTCCTGTCACTGTGCTGCCTCCCATCGCTTGCCTAGACGCTCTTTACATAGTAAACTCCTTCTCATCCTTCAGGAAGCAGTAAAGCATTGATTTTTTTTTTTTTTTTTTTTTTAGAAACAGTATCGCTCTTGTGGCCCAGGCTGGAGTGCAACGGTGCGATCTCGGCTCACCACAACCTCCGCTTCCCGGGTTCAAGTGATTCTCCTGCCTCAGCCTCCCAGGTAGATGGAACTACAGGCATGTGTCACCACACCTGGCTAATTTTGTATTTTTAGTAGAGATGGAGATTTCTCCATGTTGGTTGGGCTGCTCTCGAAATCCCAACCTCAGGTGATCTGCCCACCTCGGCCTCCTGAAGTGCTGGGCGTGAGCCACTGCCCCCAGCCCAAGCATCAATTCTTCATGGACTCCTATCCTGACCCAGTTGGTCTCTCTCTGATTTGCTTTCATAGCACCATTTATCTCTTCATCATAGTACTGATCAGTTTGCAATTTTGCATTTATTTATTTTTCCTGCTAGACTGTATAAGTCTGTGATACAAGGCACAAGGTCTCTTTTAGTTAAATATTAAATTCCTAATACCTAGCACAAGAGTATACATTTAATAAGTATTTGCTGAATGAATGAATCAATGACCTTCTCTAATTCCTAAGGTTGAAAACGTTTCTATTAATTGTTCAAATTCTATGGATTCTGAAAATTCAGCTTCTTTTGTCCACTTTCATTGAAGATGCCTTCTCTCTTTACATCTAAATTTCCTACAGCAGCCTTGTAGGATGTATACTTAGCTTTAGCTTCTCTCCATTTCACCTCTTACTACACAAAATTGACAAGATGCTGGGTAACATCTTCTTACAGGCAATCAAGATGGTAATAGGAGAGAGGAAGGATCAGAAGGAAAAAGAGATTGTGCAAGGAAAGGGAAGCTTGAAGCCACCCAGTCTGAGGATGTTTGGCCTGGAGAGAGTAGCAGGTTATCTGAGTAACTGAAGAGCTATCACATTCAAAAATAAGCAGCTCTGGAAGAGTGTCTAGAAGGCAGATTTCTCTCAAATGAAAAGAAAACCATTCTAACAATTAGAACTTCAGTGTAGTTGTTTTCTAAGTCATAACTTTGCCATAACCCAGTGGATTCAAGCACAATCTGGTGAAACGTATATCACAGATTCTTTAATATTACCTATCACAGTGGTTCTTAAATTTTTTCAGCTGTGGAACCCTTTCTTCCAAAAATCCCCCTTGAATATAGACTAATATTTGAAAGAGATAAATGTGAGTATCTCTATAGTAGGTGGCTGACCCTCCACCCCACCCTCTCAAGTCCTCTGGGAGTCACATACTCTCCTATTAGCTAGAATCTACTATATGAACATGTGCATGCTTTCCCTCCCCAGCTCTTTTCAGTTTTTCCTGGAGTAGAAGTGGAGGGGGGACAGTACTTCCTGCCTTTTTTTCTATTTTCTTTAATTCAGCAAATGAATACTGTTCTTCACAAAAACTTGTTCCGTAGCTGTTGTGGTCTGAATGTTTGTGTTCTCTCCAACAGTCATTCTCAAACTTAATTCCCAATGCAACAGTATTAGACCAGGATGGGTCTGCCCTCATGGAGATGAGATTAGCACCTTTTAAAAGAGTTTGTAGGGGATAGCTGGGCCCTTTTGCCCTTGTATCCCTTCCATCATGTAAGGATATAGCAACAAAGCACCATCTTGGAAGCAGAGACAGGGCCCTCACCAGACATTGGACCTGCTGGCACTTTGATCTTAGACTTCCCAGCCTCCAGAATCCGGATTAATACATTTCTGTTGTTTATAAATCACCTAGTCTCAGATATTTCATTATAATAGCACAAGAGACTAAGATATTAGCATTTATATCGATTTTAGTTTTTTGAATAAATTTTGGGGGTATATTTACCATGTTGCCTTAACTTGACCATAAGTTCCTTTTTGGCAAATTCTTTGTTTCTCCTGCTTTGAAATCACTTATTAATATAGTATCAAGTATAGCTGGAGGTAATAAAAAAGAAAAAAAAGAAAAAATTCTTTCTCATATGAAAAGTTAAGACAACTACATCAGGTCTGACTCATAAACTATCTCATATATAATTAGAAAACACAGAACAGAGGAAAACAATTTTATATACAGATTCCCCTTCCATCCTCTACCCAGTCCCCATCCCTAAGCCCTTTTTATTCCCATAGGTTAGGATCATACTTGTTTCATATTCTTTCATCAGAAAAAGGAAATCATATTCTCCTCAAAGAAGCAATCTCAAGATAATAACTGCTTTTCACAGGAAACCTAGAATTTCTAGGAAAAAAAGCTCACTTTTATTATGTCTTATTTTCGGTCTCTTCTTTTATGATACTAATGGATTCAAGGATAGTAAAGGAATTTCAAATAAAATAAGTTTTAGTTTAGGCCATTGTACAGTCATGTGTCACTTAACAACATGGATTCCTAAGTAAGATACTTTATTCTTTGAAAAACGTGGGAAGAACCACTACCAATACCAATACTAGGACTCATGTAACTTAAAAAGTGAAGAGAATTCAATTTCAGCTTAAATAAAAAACACTTCTTTACTCTTGGTAATTACATTCTCTTAAGTCTTTTTGTCCTAAAATTACAAATACAAGGAGCTTGATAACTATGAAATTCCTCACAAATACTTAATAAAAACAAGTCTGTTCTTCCTATTTCCCTTACATAAAAAGAGAGTTGTGACATAAACATTTATGCTTTGTCACTTATTCTGTTTATCATAACATAGTTAACGAAGATTATATTTAATAGAAATTTTGGCTCGCTGGGTGCAGTGGCTCATGACTATAATCCCAACATTTTGGGAGGTTGAGGTGAGTGAATCACTTGAGCCCAGCAGTTTGAGACAAGTCTCGGCAACATGGCAAAACCCCGTCTCCATAAAATATACAAAAAGTAGCTGGGTGTGATGGTGTGCGCCTATAAGTCCAGCTATTTGGAAGGCTGAGGTGGGAGGATCACTTGAGCCCAGAAGGTTGAGGCTGCAGTGAGCTGAGATTTCACCACTACACTATACCCCAGCCTGGGTGATCACCAGAGTGAGAACCTGTCTCAAAAAGAGTAAAAAATAAAAGAAAAAAGAAATTTTGGCTCATGTGATACCAGATTTTCTTATTTGCTGGCCTAAATACAATTTCAAGAAAATTGTGGGCTATATAACACACAGAGGGAAGAGGCAGACACAGTTGGATTTCAGATGTCTTGATTAGGGTTTCTCAAATTTGGTACTTCTGGCATTTGGGTTGAAAAATCCTTTGTTATGGGTGTTCTGTGTACTGTAGGATGCTTAAGAGCATCCCTATTTACTAGACACTAGTAGTTCTCCAAGTTGTGACAACTAAAAATGTCTCCAGACGTTGCCAAATGTTTCCTGCAAGGCTAAATTACTCCCAGTCTAGAGCATATGAGGCCACAGGTGAACTGATGAACTGGCAGACTTAAACTACAGAAGTTAATATAGAGTCTAAAGCCAAAAAGTTAATATTTAACATCTAAATGTTGATACACAAACTAAAAAATGTGATAGATAAAATAAATTATTTCCCCAATACAAAATGTGGAGCAGTAAAAAAACCACTGGTGCTCACCAAGATGTCAAACGCTGGTTGGAGTGGGCAGGAGGGGAGGAGGATGGAAAGCAATACACTTAAAAGCGTTGAGAGAGATGAGTGTTCTATTGCTAGAAAGAAGGAACACTCTGAAAATATTACATGCCACTTTTGTGTATGCTCAAGAAAACAAAACCATAGTTATATTTGCTATTTTCCACTTTTAGACTACCATCTGGCAATCCACACTTCCACTATATAAAAGTTCTAGCCAATTGGACTAAAATAGTTAATACACCACCCCATGTGCCAAAAATATGCCAGGAAGTCTACAGCTTGTTCAGTCACGCCCAAAAAGAAAGACACTAACATCCTTAAATGACAAGTAAGTAACTCACAGCATGTTTACCTACTTCTCTTTCTACCTTGGGAGCAGAGTCAAACAGTTGTAGGAGGAAAAATACAACAAAAGTAGTTATATGCAACAGGCAAACTAAAGTAACCAAACTAATTTATTAGATGTCAACTTGTCCCTAAGATATCTGGAGTTTAAAAAAATCTACTAACCAAATATAACAGAACACATACGACTATGGTCACAATATTTCCAGTGTCAGAGGAATCTGTTAAAAATGAGTGAAGTAATGAGGCAGGTGCATCAAATACTTAAAATACTCTTCAAGAAAGGAAAGGTAAAGATTCTACATATAATGAATACAAAAATCATCTAAATAACCATTTCCTTTTAATTAATACTTAAAAGTTATCAAAAGACAAACTGGTACATCCATGCTAATATATCCTTTGAGTTCTCTTTCACTAATCCATACAAGCAGGCTACGGTAACAAGAACCTACAGTTACCAATAGACAAACAATGATTATCAAATATGACAAAGATAAGCAGAAAACCATGCACCACTGCATAAACATTAATTGTATGGTTTACAGAGACGGCCCCAGTTCACATGGAGTTTACATTTCAGGGCAGGAATTCTAGTGAAATAATCAAACATTTGGGAAAAGTACCACCATAAAAGAGAGGTACCAAACTCAACCTTTGTTTTCAGAAACAGAAAAGCCAACACCCAAGGAAAACGTTAATAGAGAAAACACAAGACTTTCAGTAAAAATATTATTCTCACAGAGACTGAGTGCATACTGTATCTGTAAAAAGAGATGATGACATAAGAGAAAATTTTGAGTGAACGCTCACCTTTAAACACATCTGTATAAAATCTTAGAAAGCCAAAGATAAAAAGAAAATCTTGAAGGTTTTTAGAGAGACAGAATAGGTATAATACATCTTCAGATATTCATGAATTGACTAGAGTCCAAAGTTAAAAGAACTATTAAAAAGTATACTTCATCAAGTTAAAAAATCAAAAAAAGAATACTGAGTGAAAAAAATGACAAAAAGACAACATATCAAATAATACCATATCTTTTTAAGGAAGTATTTATAATAAACATACAAAACATTCACGGTCATGATGCCGGAGAGTAGACAAATGGAGGAGAGCTTCAGCTTAATTTGGCTTAATGCTTCTTTAAGAAGAAACATAACCATCACGTCATCAGAATCACAAAGAATCTCAACATAGGGAAGGGAGGAGGTTAGGGAGAGAGCAAGAAGACAAATATGAATCTCTAAGTCTTTTCTTGCTCCAGTGAAGAGTATGAATACTAATTAAATCTAAATATTGACAGTTAAAAAAAGAGTAAATTTAAATGTGTATTAAAATTTTAAAGTTAATCACAAATAATCATTTTGAAATAAATAAAAAAGTTATGTTTTACTTCCAAATCATCAGAGGAAAGAAATGACACAGAGAAGACAACCAATCTAAAAGAGAGCAAACTATGTCCACTACATCAAAATCATAACAAATGTGAATTAATTAAATTATAGAAGGACTCTCCTACTGGAGTTTTAAACTATCCAGCTATACACAGTTCATAAGGCATATCTTAGTGCAATATACACTTAATTAAAAGACACAAGACAGGTGAAAGTAAACACAAAAAGAAAAAAATCAACAATTTTTTAAAAAGTAAATATAGCAATATTAACATTAGGAAAGATGGAACTAATAGGACATATTATACACACACACACACACACACATATACATACATACATACATACATACATACATAAAGGGGAGTTTACTGAGGAGTATTAACTCACATGATCAAAAGGTCCTACAATAGGCTGTCTGTAAGCTGAGGAGCAAGGAAGCTAGTCCAAGTCCCAAAGCTTAAAAACTTAAAAACTCAGGAGTCCAATGTTTGAGGGCAAGCACCTAACACAAGAGAAAGATGGACACTGGGAGTCTAAACTAGTCGTTTTTTCATGTTTTTCTGCCTGTTTTATATTCTGGCCACGCTGGCAGCTGATTAGATGGTGCCCATCCAGATTAAGGGTGTATGTGCCTTTTCCAGCCCACTGACTTAACAGTTAATCTCTTTTGGCAACGCCCTCACAGACACACCCAGAATCAAAACTTTGCATCCAATCAAGTTTATACTTAGTAATAACCATCACAAGTCAACTTCTTGTCAACTTGACCCCACACACATCTCCTGACATCACACATAATCTTCAAATAAAGACAATAGTAATGTCATAATTATGCCTAACATAATACAATTATCCTTCATACAACTGGAAAGGCACCAATCCCCAACCCTCTATTAATGAAGTTAACAATACTTAAATGCTGATATGAAGTCAATACATCTTATGACACATGATAAAGGAAAGAGGAAATAAAATGAAGACATTTTCTTAGTACAAGTGTATACATGCACAAACACGTTTGTAACAAAAGAAGAAGGAAATACTCATGACACTTACAATCCTCGTTTCTGCAACTGGTCACCTGGTCATAGCTGGTATTGATGACTACCATCTTCTACTACCCATCCTGTATTCCCTTTGCCTTCAGCAAGCACCTCAGCAGGTTGTGTTTTTTTTTTTTTTCCCAGATAGAGTGACCCAAACCTTTATTCCTGAAGGGTCTGGGTCATTTGTAGTCCTGCCTGGGTTGGGCTGTTACAGTCTCCTGTATCCATGCATACACTTCCTTACCTTGATGTGGAGTAGTAGACTGATTTCATCTTGATAGTCCAGGTCAATCACCCCAGCCAACACAGTTACTCCCTTCTTAGCCTGTTGACATAAAGGTAGGAGCCCAAAGTGTCCAGGTGGCAATCTTAACATCCAGTTTAATGAAATCATTGTTGTGTCTCCTGGTGGCAGCCTTCCTTCCTCTGGAACTACAACCTCTAGGCCAGTGGAAAGTAATATTGCAGGAAGAGGAAGCAAAAATTTTGCTAGTGGGTGGATCACTAGGAGTAATGGTGAGTGGTGCCACTTCCACTTCCACCCCTCCATTCCTGGACCCATGAATCCTGGCTATGTGAGAAACAGTACCATACATTGGACACTCATTCAGAGTATACACGGCCTTCTGGAGAACTTTGCCCTGGCCCTGCAAAGTATTGTCACCTACTTGGCACTGTTACTTCAAAAGGCCATTCCACCATTCTATCAATCCAGCTGCTTCAGGATGATGCGGAACACAGTAAGATCAGTGAATTTCATGAGCATGAGCCCACTACTGCATTTCTTTAGTCATTAAGGGAGTGCCTTTGTCAGAGGCAATACTGTGTGGAATACCATGATGGTGGATAAGGCATTCCGTGAGTTCACAGATGGTAGTCTTGTGGAAGCATTGTGTGTAGGATAGGCAAACCCATATCCAAAGTTTCTATTCCACTGAGGACAAACCTCTGCCCTTTCCATGATGGAGTAGGTTCAACATAATCAAGCCACCAAATAGCTGGCTGATCACCCCCAAAAATGGTGCCAAATTGAGGGCTCAGTGTTGGTCTCTGCTGCTGGCAGATTGGGCATTCAGCAGTGGCCATAGCCAGGTCAGCCTTGGTAAGTGGAAGTCCATGTTGCTGAGGCCATGTGTAACCTCCATCCCTGTCACCATGGCCACTTTGTTAATGGCGCCATCGGGCAATGACACGGGTGGCTATGGAGAGACACCGAGCAATATTCACAGAATGAATCATCCTATTCACTTGATTATTAATATCCTCCTCTGCTGGGGTCACCCTTTGGTTAACACTCACATGGGATACAAATATCTTCAGTTTTCAACCACTTAGAAAGGTCCATCCACGTACCTCTTCCCCAAATTTTTTGTCACCAATTTTCCAATCATGCTTCTTCCAAGTCACTGACCATCTAGCCAAACCATTGGCTACAGCCCATAAATCAGTGTATAATCACACATCTGGCCATTTCTCTTTCCAAACAAAGTGCACTGCTGGAAGTTCTGCCCACTGGGAAGATTTCCCTTGGCCATTGTTCTTCAGGAATGTCCTAGAAAGGGGCTGTAGTACTACAGTTGTCCACTTTCGGGTGGTGCCTACATATCATGCACAGCCATCTGTAAACCAGGCCCTCGTCTTCTCTTCCTCTGTCAGCTGATCATAGGAAACTCCCAATGAGGCCATCAGTATAGGCTGGGGGAGAGTGGGCAGGGTGGCAGGAGTGGAGACCATGGGCATTTGAGCTACTTCACCATGTAACTTACTTGAGCCTTCAGGAGCTACTCAAGCCCAATCACGTATATGTTACTTCCATTTGACAATGGAAAGCTGCTGTGCATGCCCCACTTTATGGCTGTCGGGTCAGAAAGCACCTGGCTCATGATAGGCAGTTCAGGTCACATGGTGACTGGATGACTTGTAGTCAAACATTCAGTTTCTAATAAAGCCCAGTAACAGGCCAAGAGCTGTCTCTCAAGAAGGAGAGTAGTTATCTGCAGAAGATGGCAGGGCCTTGCTCCAAAATCCCAGAGGCCTTTGCTGTGACCTATGGGGGCCTGCCAAAGGCTCCAAACAGCATCCCTATCTGCCACTGACACCTTAAGCACCATTGGATCTGCTGGGTCATATGGCCCAAGTGACAGAGCAGCTTGCATAACAGTCAGGACCTGTGGCAGAGCTTTCTCTTGTTCTGGACCCCACTCAAAACTGACTGCCTTCGTTCATGGGCCCATTGGGCAATGACAGGGATGGCTGGTGAAAGAGATTGAGAATGAGTCATCCTATTCACTTGATTATTAAAATCTTCCTCTGCTGAGGTCACCCATTGGTGAGCTCTCACGTGGGATACAAATATCTTCACGGTTTTTCACCACTCAGTGAGGTCCATCCACATCTCTCTTCTCCAAATTACTTTGCCACCAATTTTCCAATCACGCTTCTTTCAAGTTTTTGAGCATCCAGCCAAACCGTTGGCCACAGCCCATGAATCAGTATATACCACACATCTGGCCATTTCTCCTTCCATGCAAGGTGTACTGCTCAAAGTTCTGCCCACTAGGAAGATTTCCCTTCACTGCTGTTCTTCTGGGATTTACTAGAATTGGGTTATAGTGCTGCAGCTGTCCACTTTTGGGTGGTGGCTGCATATTGTGCTGAACCATTTGTGAACTAGGCCCTAGTCTTCTCTTCCTCTGTCAAATAATCATAGGGAACTCCCCAAGAGTCCACTGGTGCAGGCTGCGGGAGAGAAGGCAAGGTGGCAGGAGTGGAAACCATAGGCATTTGAGCCACTTCCTCATTTAACTTTCTTGTGCCTTCAGGACCTGCTCAAGCCCAGTCATGCATACACTACTTCCATTTGATGATAGGATGCTGCTGTGCAAGACCACTTTATAGCTAGACAGGTCAGAAAGCACCCAGTTCATGATAGGCAGTTCAAGTCACATGGTGACTTGAAGATCCATAGTCAATCGTTCAGTTTTCACCAAAGCCCAGTAACAGGCCAAGAGCTGTCTCTCAAAAAGAGAACAATTATCTGCAGAAGACAGCAGAGCCTTGCTCCAAAATCCTAGAGGCCTCCACTGTGATTCACTTATGGGCCTGCCAAAGGCTCCAACAGCATCCCTAACTGTCACTGATACCTCAAGTACCTTCGGATCTGCTGGGTCATATGGCCCGAGTGGCAGAGCAGCTTGCACAGCAGCCTGGACCTGTAGCAGAGCCCTCTCTGGTTCTGCACCCCTCTCAAAACTGGTAGCCTTTTGGATAACTCAATAAATGGGCCAGAGTAACACACCCAAGTGAGGAATGAGTTGCCTCCAAAATCCTAATAGGCCTACTAGGTGTTGTGCTTCTTTCTTGGTTGTAAGAGGGGCCAAATGCAGCAACTTATCCTTCACCTTAGAAGGAATATCTCAACAGGCCCCACACCACTGGACCCCTGGAAATTTTACTGAGGTAGAAGGTCCCTGAATATTAGTCAGATTTATTTTCCATCCTCTGGCATGCAAATGTCTCACCAAAAAGTCTAGTGTGTTTGCTACTTCTTGCTCACTGGATTCAATCAGCATAATGTCATCAGTGTAAAATACCAGTGTGATATCTTGCGGAAGGAAAAAGTAATCAGGGTCTCTCCTCAGGGGTATATCAATTTGTGTATCTGACACAAAGAGAATTGATATACCCCTAAGGTAGGACAATAAAGACATATTGCTAGCCTTGCCAGCTGAAAGCAAATTGCTTCTGGTGGGCTTTATGGACAGGAATGAAGAAAAAGGCATTTGCCAAATCAATGAATGCATACCAAGTATTAGGAAATGTTTTAATTTGCACAAGCAATGAAACCACAACTGGTACTCCAGTTGCTATTGGAGTCACCACTTGGTCAAGCTTACGATAATCCACTGTCATTCTCCAAGACCCATTAGTCTTCTGCAAAGGCCAAATAAGAGGACTGAATAGGGATGTGGTGGGAAACATCACCCCCGTATCTCTCAAGTCCTTGATGGTGGTACTAATTTCCACAGTCCCTTCAGGGATGTGATATTGTTTTTGATTTACTATTTCTCTAGGTAGAGGCAGCTCTAATGGTTTCCATTTGGCCTTTCCCACCATTATAGCACTCACCCTACCAGTCAGGGAGCCAATGTGGGGGTTCTGCCAGCTGTTAAGTATGTCTATGCCAATTATGCATTCTGGCACTGGGGAAATTACTGCAGGATGAGTCCAGGGACCCAAGGGACCCACTAGAAGTCAGACCTGAGCTAAAACTCCATCAATTACCTTACCTCCATAAGCCCCTATTTTAATTGGAGGACCACAATGATGTTTTGAGTCCCCTGGAATAAACGTCAGCTCAGAGCCAGTGTCCAGTAGTCCCTGAAATGTCTGATCATTTCCCTTTCCCCATTGCACAGTTAGCCTGGTAAAAGGCTGGAGGTCTTCTTGGGGAAGGATGGGAGAAAGATTCATAGCATAAACTGTCGGTAGTGTAGTGGGGTCCTTCCTCAAGGGGACCCGGCCTCCCCTTCATTCAATGGGTTCTGGGTCTGTAAACTGGCTCAAGTCTGAAAATTTATTGAGGGACTATGATTCTCTGCCTTTACAATTCAAATTAGTCTGGAAGTTTTCTGCTTACACAAATTAAGTAAGAATACAGTAGGCTTCCTATCAATTTCACTTCTAGAAACATTGTGATTAATTAGCCAATACCAGAGCTCTACACAAGTCAGATTATTCTGATTGCTGCTTTGCCTCTGCTCTATTACGGTAGCTATACCTACCTTGCCTTTGACAGCTGAGTGTCACCACTTGGCCCCTGCCACGTTGGGATGCAATAATTCCCATAGTATTAAATTTTGTAGTTGAGTGACTACAGTTCCCACTGTTAGAGCTGACATACAGAGAAGAGCAAGTACAGGGCTCTTCAAAGATGAGGTGCTGCCTTCACAAATCTATTTCACCAGGCATTGCTCAAGGGTATATTTTCTGGACCCTCCCAGCTGGGATGAGTAGGTCTAAAGTGACTAATTTGCTCCACTACCCCAATCTCCCTAAGCCTTTGGATCCCTTCCTCTACATTAAACCAAGGGAAATCAGGCATTTCCAGCTCGCTCATAGTGAGCCATTTTTGATCCATATTTCAGCTAACCAAGCAAATAAACTATTAGAACCTTTTGTAACTCAAGCTGCAACCATAAATGCAGAGTCCCTACTTAGTGGGCTCAAATCAATAAATTCAGTCGGATCCAACTCTATGTTCCTTTCACCATTATCCTACACCATTAATATCCATTCCCATGCCTGTTTTCCAGATTTCTGTTTATATACATTAGAAAACCCAAGTAGTTCTTTTCTAGTGTAGCACACCTGCTTATGGGTCACACTCTCATCCTCACCTCTAGGGGCCCATCGGGACTTTAGTCTAGTTATAGGTCTAGAAGCAAACAGGGGAGTTGGGGGTGGCTCCTGAGGAAAATCATCATTATCTTGCCTGGCAACTGCCTCAGGGGAGGCTATCACTGTTGCCTCAGGCAGCATAGGGTCTATCTCCTCAGACAAAGGGAGAAAAGACTATGGCAGCATGGGTCTGGGAGGGGATGTTGCCTCTACAGGGGTCGCTGTTTCTTCTGGCAACAAAGGTTCATTGGAGTTTACAAGCCCGGTATCCTCAACTTCATCAGAGTCCTCACATACATCCCATTCCAAGTTGCAGGGTCCCATTTTTTAATGCCCTCACTTTAAGTGGAATGCCTACCAGTAAACACCTGGTGAGACTGTGCCTGCACTTTTCATTGCAGGTCAGCCACTCACATGATAAAAGCTTGTGTCTGATTTTCCACAATTTCAGCTCTTTCTCTAAAGGAGATAGGACTCTCACTCAGAGCAATCTTAGCAGATTTGAGGCTCAGTATCTGTTTCTGAAGCTGAGAGTTAGAATCCCTAAGTTCATTGTTTTCTTTCATCACTTTGTCCAGTGAACTTAGGAGGAATCAACTAACTTCATTATGTTCCTTAGTTCTCCACATACAGTCAAAGGCATTATGTATAGAGTCACTAAACTCCTTGCCTCTCATGAGTGGTGAATCAGGCGTGTCAAATGCATTTATTTTGCATAACTCTCTAAACAGTCCATGCCAAGAACTATCAGTATTCTCCATGCTACCAGAAGTACAGTCCTTAGCATCTTTGGGTATAATCATATCAAGCAGCCAACTCCAGAAACCTCAAAACCAACAAACGAACTCTATCCTTCATATTCTGTTCCTCTAGAACCACTCCTGGTATCAAAATCTGAATTAGTCAGGGTTCTCTAAAGGGATGGAACTAATAGGATATATGTAGACATATATATCTAAATCTTCCTATATATATATATATATATATATATAAATCTTCAAATATATATGTATAAATCTTCATGTATACAAATAAATAAACATATACATACATATATCTATACACACACACACACACACACACACAAGATCGTATTAAGTCACATGATCTCGAGGATCCACAACTGGATGTCTGTAAGCTGAGGAGCAAGGAAACAAGTCCAAGTCCCAATGATGAACTTGGAGTGCAATATTCAAGGGCAAGAAGCATCCAGCACTGAAGAAAGATGTAGGCTGGGAGGCTAAGCCAGCATAGCCTTTTCATGTTTTTCTGCCTGCTTTATGGTCCAGTCACACTGGCAGCTGATTAGATGGTACCCACCCAGATTAAGGGTGGGTATCCCTTTCCCAGCCCACTGACTCAAATGTTATTCTCCTTTGGCAACACCATCACAGACACATCCAGGATCAATACTTTGCATCCTCCAATCGCATCTAGTTGACATTTAGTATTAACCAATAGAGCAAGTTAGAATGAAAGAAAAACTAGCATTAAATTGAAGAAGAGCAAAATCTCCTATTGATAGTATATTCAATTAGTCGTCATGCCACAAACTTTTCTTTATTTAATAACACAGTTTTAAAATACATAATGTGAAAACGGGTATCAAAACAGAATAAAATTAAATAATCATAATGTGAGATTCAACATACCTGTCACAAAAGTCCACATTTCAATAAACAGAAAAGATGAATATAAAAGGTTTTAATAAATTTCATGATATAAACCTAAATATATAAAAGTACACACACAGACACATCAACAGAGAATATAGTCAGCTTAGTTGTTGACTATAAGGGCACCAAAAATTAAAAAATTAAAAAACCCAAGCCTTCTAAAAGAGTCTCAAAAGCATAAAATTGAGACACATTCTTTGAACATGTCTCAATAAAATATAAGGACAGTGTTAGGTAAATTTGTTTCCTTTAGAATCACATCAGATAGGCAAAAATCTAAATGGCAATTTGGGTGAGAATGCAGGAAAATGGGCATTTATAAAAACTTCAGGTGGGAGTATAAATTCATAATGCCTTTTTACAAAACAATTTGATATTACCTCTCAAAATTTTAAATGTCTATACCCTTTGACTCAATAATTGTCCCTCTAGAAATTCCTCTAATATAAAAAACTTATAATCAGAAAACAGATATACAAGAGTACAACACTAATAACAGCAAAAAGGTAATAAACCAAACATCCATTAAAAGAAAAATGGCTAAATAATTTATCTACCTCTATTTCATAAAATATCAAGCATATTTTAACTAACTATGTTTAGGTGCAAAATGAATAGAAAAAGAAGTGGAAGAGTACACAACAAACTTTTTACTTCTAAAGAGGAATATGATGGAGAACTTTCACATTTAACTTTATAAATATTTTTAGTGTTTGACTCTTTTATGACTGGTATTACTTGCATAAGAAACACAATTAATTTTTTTCAATGTCTTATTTACTTTCCAGAAAAAGACTAAGATCCTTCCATTCTTAGGACAAATTTGATCAAACCCATCTGAGAGTACAAGGCAAGTACAAACTTCGAATCTGTTCCAATAAAAATACCTGCTGTTTCCTTTTCTGGGAATGTTCTTCCATCAGATAAGGCTCACCACTTCCTTCAAGTTACCTGCTTAAATTTCACCTTATTTGAGGAACCTTCCCTGACTTTGCAATATAAAATGACAACAACCTACACCCATCCTACCACTCACCAACTACCTTACCTTGCTTCGTTTTTCACTAGAGTAATTTACTACCAGTGTCTTAATGTGCTTATCTTTAAAATGGGGGTGATAATAGTACCTACCACACAGGTTGTTGTTAGCCTTAAATGAACTACAAGTTCTAAGATAAGTGCCTGACACATAAGTAAGGGACATATGAGTCTGTTTTGTTTATGGTCTGCCTTCCCCCTATTAGAATAACAATACTAAGAGGTAGGGCCTGGGTTTTGTTCATTATTTTACCCTGATGCCTGGAAAGTGCTTATTTGTAAATATTCATCACTGTTGAAGTCTGATTTAATACTGCAGCCGTATGTACAGACAGCTTATATTACAAGAGAAAAAACAATAATTTTTGGTAAAAGCAAGCTTTTTGCATATTAACATGAATCATCTGTAATGATTCAACCTATTTTAAACATATAATATTTAGCAGTATGACTCCTAGAAGCTTCAAGTAGGGGAATGGTATAGCGGCATTTAATTCATTAATTTCTTAACACCAACATGGCAACAGAAGCTAAAACATAATGTGGAATGAGAAAACGAATACACAACTTACTTTTCATTCCGGCTTTTGATGCATGGCTGGTAGAGGACCTTGACAGCACTCCAGGCAGAACTAGAATGTGCTTTCAATGTGTCTTCCAAGAAGGGGAATGTTTTGATATATTTGGATTTTCTCAAAGATTCAATCAGCAAACTGTCTGAATTTAAAAGCCATAGCTAAAGATGTGAAGAGAAAGTCCAAGTATAAGAATATTGTCACCTTATCCATATCTTGTGACCTCTCAAAAAAAAAAGTCTATGAAAACACCAAAAAAATAAATAAATATGACAATCATGTACATAATTTTAAAGCTGGGTAGGCTTTTCAAAATATAACATTTGGTAGAGCAACTGATTAGTTAAAAAAAAAAAAAGACAACTGACTTGGAGAAAATAATACATAAATAACAAAGTTATTATCTACAATATACAGAGCTTCAATAAGGGGGTAAAATAGCCCAAGAGAAATACAGGCAAATAATATGAACAGAATTAATAGAAGAAATAAATGACAAACACTTATTAGAATCTTAATGTAACTAATAAATGCAAAAATTTTGCCGCTAATTTTCGTTTATCAGATTGGCAAATATAAAAGGATTGGTAACACCCAGTTCAGAAAAGGGGTTTGAAGTCAGCATCCCATAAACTGCTGGTGGGAGAGTGTTTTGGGATTTGCATGCGCATGATTCACTGAGGGAATACTCACAGGAGAAAGGAAGTGAAGGAAATGCGATAAGGCAGGGGAGCGAGCTAGTCAAGGATACAGAATCATCTGGAGTTGGGTTTCAGTCTGATCCATGGGGGATTTCTACAGCATGAATCCCACCTACAGAGTTTGTTCTACCTTGAGACAAGATTCCCTAGCTTTCTGTGTCCCAGGATCAAATCACTGGCAGTGGGCTGACCAAGGGTGGGGTGAGTCAGGGAGGTGGGACTGTGGCAGACAGGTAACTTCTAGGCAAGGCAACACCTGTCATCTAAAGAGGAAGTCTGTGGAGAAGGGCAGCTGTGAACCATTATCAGCCAACACTGTCAGCAGCTGGCAACGGGTGCACCAACCCAGTATGGGGTCTGGGTGGCTCACCAAAAATGTCCACTGTAAAGATAAATTAGTACAAGTTTTTTGGAAGGTGATAATCATCTGAGTTTCAAATATAAAAAATTCTAATACTGTATTAGATTAGAAAGAGGCATTTCTAAAGAAATACTAAAATATACGGGCAATGATTATTTTCATTGCAGTTCAGTTTTATCAGCCTTACAGCAGAATTCTAGTCATTAAAGAGCCAGAGCTAGATTTAAACTAATAAAAACTATCCTCATGATACATAATGTGAAGGAAGGAAGCAAGTTGCAGAAAAACACTAATCGTGATACTGTTTTTTTTTTTTTTACAAAAAGACACCAGGGAGTATGCCTATATATAGTTGTATATAGAAAGAATAAAAACAATGGAGTACACATGTCAGATTGTTAATACTGATTGCCCCCTGAATCGTATGATATAGTAAGGCAGGAAAGGGAACGCCTTCTTTATGTTCTTCGTGTTGCCTGAATGTGTTTCAAAATATTTTACTTTATAAAAAAGAAAAATCAAAATATATGTTAGAAAGTGTCAGAAGTTCCTACTCCTGATTTTCAACTTGAAATCTTACAATAAAAGAAAAAGTAAACCTGATTCCAGGTAACTGTGAGGTATATTTAGTATCAACATCAGTCAGAAAATATTTTAGGTTTTCGTAGAAATGATCTGCAATTAGAAGAGCAAGGGGTCCCCATAATGGATGGCCAGCTACAGAGTCACACCTACCAGCAACCTCAAGTCTTTCCCTCCTTTTTGTTACCATGTTTCCCTATTACCTTTTAAGTTTCATGAAGGCATTTGTATTCTACCTTGGGCACCTGGAACAGTGTCTTTCAAATAAGAAATGCTCCATACATGTTTACTGGTGGAATAAAATAGATGTAGAAGCAGAGAGGATACTTGGGCCATGATACTTGGTTATCCACATAAAAGCCCCAAATTTGTTTCTGCAGGACACTAGTTTTAATACAGGCAGTGTAATATCAGATTCTAGTGGTACATGCTGGGATGATTGTTAGCCACAGAGCCTATTCCTCAAAAACTGCCACTGATTGTCAAATATTACAGAATTAGAGGCATTTAAAAACAACAGAAGAAGGCCAGGCATGGTGGCTCATGCCTATAATACCACTATAATCCCCAAAGTTTGGGAGGGCAAAGTGGGAGGATTACCTCAGCCCAGGAGTTTGAGACCAGTCTGGGCAACACAGCAAGACCTCATCTCCACAAAAAAATTAAAACACTGCCTAAGAATGGTGGAGTACGCCTGGAGTCTCAGCTATTCGGGAGGAGACTGAGGTGGAAGGATCACTTTAGCCTGGGAAGTCGAGGCTGTGGTAAGCCATAATCATGTCACTGCACTCCAGCCTGTGTGACAGAGTAAGACCTTGTCTCAAAAGACAAAAAACAAACAGGAGCAATAGGACATGTTTTAAACAAAAGAGTACTAAATAGGAAAAAAAAAAAGTGAGACAGAATAGTGTTATAGTGACAAAAAATGGCCATTACAAACTGAGAGGAAAAAACCTGATTTTGTGGTATGAGCTTCTAAATAGCAGGAATCAGGATTTTTTTTCTCTCTGTATCCCTAGTACCTACTACACAGAGGCACTTGATCATGTGTTATTAAATTAAGGGAGTTGATTTATTAATTAAACTGATATTAACATTTTTTTAAGATGGAGTCTTATTCTGTCACCCAGGCTTAAGTGCAGTGGCACCATCTTGGCTCATTGCAACCTCCACCTCCCAGGTTCAAGTGATTCTCCTGCCACAGCTTCCTGAGTAGTTGGTACTACAGGTGTGTGCCACTCCACCAGGCTAATTTTCGTAGTTTTAGTAGACATGGGGTTTCCCCATGTTGGCCACGCTGGTCTCAAAACTCCTGACCTCAAGTGATTCACCTGCTTTTGCCTCTAAAAGTGCTGGGATTACAGGCATGAGTCACCGTGCCCAGCATGATATTAACCTTTTTAATCATTTATTTTCAACAGCTGAGAATTAAGAAAAAAGAATGAAAAAACTAAAGAATTCTGAGATCTTGGATTCCTAGGCTACAAGAAGCTGGATAAAATAATTTCTTACCAAGATATAAACTTTGTTGTCCTGACCTTGAATAGTGAATCTAAAAGTGCTTCTAGCAGAGGAGAGCTGCACCAGACACTGGGCGATCACGCTCTGGACAAACTGAGACCTGTTTGAACAGAAATCAATTTTAACAGTGTGTATCTCATAATATCTCTAACTGGCAAGATAAGCAAAATATACCCACAGGGTACCTAAAAGGCAGAGACATCCGCATGCCAGACTTTCCTATGTAATGCTCATCCCCTCACAATCTGCACTGATGTCGATTTTAATATATTTTAATGTACTCAGGTTTGCCACATTCTTCTAAAAACCTATTCCCCAATCCTTGATACACTTTCCACCCCAAACCTAACTATTCACCCATATTGAATGAAAAAAATCCATGTTAGAACAAGCCAATATTCCATTTGTGGTGTACTATATTAAACAGATAATAACTAATTTACAAAAGAAGGCAAGAGATTTCCTGTCAAACATCAGACAGTATTGTCTACATTTTTTCCCATTTGGATCTCCCTCAAGTGTCAGCTTTGAGGTGTAGAATCAAAGTATTTACATAAGGATAAAAGTCAAGGCTATACTCAGATTGCCATAATTGTTGGATATCAACAAATAAGTTGGAATAAAGACATATCATGGTTAACTTGTTTGCAAACTAAAAAGAGTCAAAGAAACACTAATAGATTTAGTAGATAAAGTACCATGTTTTTAAAACATAGAAGTCACTTGAAACTGACCCATGTTTCAAATGTTAAATAATTCAAATTAAAACAGAAATTATTCAAGAACTTATTGGTGACTAGGTGATAAGATTCTGGATATCTGGTTAATAGAAAGAAGCATAAAAAACTTTCAGAATTAGAAGATTTATAAGAGCACATTTGTCTACAGCACTATATAAAGAAAACATTTTTTAAATCCTCAAATCTTTTATATGTGTGGTTTGGTTCAACTATCTAAAAGGCTTTCTCTTTCCTTTTCCAAGTAAAGAAAGGTATGAATAAAAATGAATTCCCAAATCATCAATTGTACTTCCTTTTCCCTACCTTTGAAATTACAAATATATACCATAAACACTACTGAGCCACAAAAAGAACGAAATAATGGCATTCACAGCATCCTGGATGTAATTGGAGACTATTATTTTAACTGAAGTAACTCAGGAATGGAAAATCAAACATCGTATGTTCTCCTTCATAAGTGGGAACTAAGCTACGAGGATGCAAAGGCCTAAGAATGACACAATGGACTCTGAGGACTTGGGGAAAAGGCTGGGTGAGAGGTGAAAGATAAAAGACTACACACTGGATACAGTGACTACTGCTTGGGTGATAGGTGCACCCAAATCTCAGAAATCATCACTATCATGTAACCAAACACCATCCGTTCCACAAAAACCTACTGAAATAAAAATTAAATTCAAAACCAAAAAATAAAATAAAAAGGTCTGAATAGGGGAAAAAAAGAAATTACAAATAAATAAATGTAATTTGCTATTTGTACCTTGGCACGATGGGAAAACTTCTCTCAGATGACTGAATAATGATCTCTGTCATATAAAACTTGGTAGTTTCTAAAAACAAAAAAGAAAATTAATACTCTCCCCAATATACTAATAATTTTATTGTGGGCATGTTGCTCCAAATTATGGCATTCCAAAGTAAATATTCAATATACTGGTAAAATTAATATTTAGTATACATTTTCCAAAAACTAGTTTCAGAAGACAAAGCATTGGTCACTAAAGGAGATAGTTCTGAAGCTTCTGTGTCTTTTTAGAAAATAATGTGCAGAGATTCTGCTCACACATATGGAAGATTATAAAAATTAGTTACACCACAGGCATAGTACACGTATGTAGAAATTAGTCACTGGGTTTCCTCAGTTCTACAGAACAGCTATAAACCTGTAAGTAAATAAAAAAGATTTCTAATTTGTTTTTGTTTTTGATTTACTATTTTCCCAGATAAAGGTAGGTCTAATGGCTTCCACTTGGCCTTTTCTACCATAATAGCCTAAATTCATAGGTTGAGAAACTAATGTGGGGATTCTGTCAGCTGCTAAGTATGTTAATTTCAGTTAAGCACTCTGGAGTTAGGGAAATAATCACAGGAAGCATCCAGGGATCCACTGGACCCATTGTGAGATGGTTTTGAGCCAAAATTTTATTGATCACCTGATCCCCCTCCCCCACTCTAACTGGAGGACCACAGTGATGTTTTGGGTCTTCTAGAATTGGTGTTCCTTTAGAACCAGTGTCCAGTAGTCCCTAAAAGGTGTGACTATTTGCTTTTCCCCAGTGCATATGGGGAACTGTTACCCTGATAAAGGCCATGGTTCCCTTTGTGGAAGGCTGGGAGAAAGATTAATAACAATATAAATTTCAGGTAACATACTAGGGTTTTTTGTTGAGGACACCTGGTCTCTCCTTCATTCAAGGGGTCCTGGGTCTACAAAGACTCATGTGTGAGAATTGATTGAGGGGCCAGAACTCTCTGTTTTTATGATTCAAGCGAGGCTTTTATTCACTTGACATAGAACTTTCTGCTTATACAAATCAAGTAAGATTTTAGTAGGCTTAATTGTTTCACTTCTAGACAACACCATTATCAACTAGCAAATACCATAAGACTGAATAACTCAAAGTATTGCGATTGTTGTCTTGACTTTCTGTCCATTACACTAACCACACCCACCTTGCCTTTGATGTTTGAGTGTTCCTACCCAAAAAGGGGTTTTTAAACATAGCATCCCAAAACACAGATGCAGTGAACCTCGCATTAGAATCTACCCAGAATCTCACTGACTCTATTGATGTACAATTCTCATTAAATCTGGTTACGATTACTTACAGAAAAATTTAAATAATAGACAAGATATTTAATAGACATAAATGTAAACACAACCATCTTGGATTTCTAAAAAAAATCTAAGAAAAATGTTTAACCTTACTAACAATGAAAAAATGTACATCAAAACAAGATTTTTTTTAGCATCAAACAAAATATTTTAAAATGATAAGGTGTAGCACTGGATACATTTATTCACGTAGATGGATACACTTATTCACACACTGCTGTGAGAATTGCAAATGAGAGTTTCTGGAAAGCCACTTTGCAAAGGCCTTAAAATTGTGTATGTACTGTGGCACCATAATTAACTACATAAGAATTTATTTCACAAAAATGCTCACTGGTATATAAAAACACTTATCTATAATGATGCTTGCAATAATATCAACAGAAAAATACTGAAAACAAATGTCTAAAAATTGAGAATAGGTTAAACAATTAAATGTTCAGGCAACATAATTCCATGTATGTCTCAAATTTTAAATAGGTCAAATTAAAACCAGAAATAATTAAAAATGAGGCTGTCATTAAAAATGGTATTGTTGGCCAGGTACAGTGGCTCACACCTAATTCCAGTACTTTGGAAAGCCAAGGCAGGAGGATCACTTGAAGCCCATGAGTTTGAGACCATTCTGTGCAACAAAGTGACAGCCTGTCTCTACAAAAAATTGTTTTAAAAATTAGCCAGGCACAGTGGCATGTGCCTGTAGTCCCAGCTACTCGGGAGGCTGAAGCAAGAGGATCGCTTGAGCCCAGAAGTCTGAGGCTTCAGTGAACTACTGTGCTCCAGCCTGAGAGACAAAGTAAGATTCCATCTCTTAAAAAAATAAAATAACATAAAATAGTGTTGTCAAACAACTTTTAGTAAGAAGGAAAATCAGTTTTTGAAAGTGTGTAATTTCTCAATATTACACACAGAAAAGGTCAAAAATAAATCAAGTAGTTTAATAGATTATTATCTAGAGTCACGATAGATTTATCCATTTCTCCTTGAAGATCAGTCAATATTTACTATTTTGAAGTTATGTTAGATGCAGAACTAAACTAAACCTTTTTAACTTTATGAAGTAACTATGTATTTATTTACTTACTTATTTAAGACAGGGTCTTGCTATGTTGCCCAACTGGATTGCAGGAGTGTGATCATAGCTCACTGTAACCTTTAACTCCTGGGCTTAAGTGATCCTTCTGTGTCAGCCTCCTGAGTAGCTAGGACTACAGGTATGCGTTACTATGCCCAGCTAATTTTTTGTAGAGACAAGGTCTCACTATGTTGCCTCGGCTGGTCTCAAGAGATCCTCTCATCTCCGCCTCCCAAAGCAGAAGTGATCCTTTTTTATTCCAGCTGTTATTAATCTGTAATTTAATTATATTACTTCAATCCCACAGGTATTATTTCTATTATGTTATAGTTAATATTCATTTAAGTGTTATCTGAATATTTACTACTTTATCAAACCTTATTGAACTTAGACCTTCTATGTGGGATCATTTTCTTCTACCTGAATACAGGTAGAATTTCTTTTCATAAGAAACCACTAGTAGTGAATTATCCCACTTTGTGTTTGTCAGAAAACATATTTATCTTAGCCTTCATTCTTGAAGGAAATTTTCACTTGATATTAAGTCCTAGGATCAACAGTTATTTGCACACATTGGCAATATTGTTCCACTGTCTTCAGACTTCCATTACTGCTATTCCTTTGAAGGAACTCTATCAGTTTTCTTTAGCTGCATTTAAGATTATCTTCATTTTTTATTCTACAGTATTACTTGCATGTGTCTAGTACAGATTTATATTTTTATTTTTCTTGCTAGGGCTTCACTGAATTGGAATTCACTGGGCCCCTTGAATCTAGAGATTGTTGTTCTTCAACACTTTTGTAAAACTCTCAACAATTAGCTCTTCAAATATTGTACATGCTCCATTCTTTTCCTCCTGGAAGTCTGATTAAACATACATCAGATAGTCTCAGTCTATGTTCTATTTCTCTTACTCTCTCTTCTATATTCTTTGCCTTTTGTCTCTCTGTGCTACGTAACAGGTTTTTCTTGTCACCTATCTTTTGTTCATTAATTTTGTCTTCAAGTTGTACCTAATCTGGTGTTAAACCACTGGCTGAGTTTTTAAAATCAATTATAATATACTTTCTAAAGAAATTTTATTGTGTGTCTTTCCCAAATATGCTTACTGTTATAATTTCCTTTTTCAACTACCTTCAAATCTTTCATACTGCTAAATATGCTAAGCATGGTTATTTTACAGTTTATATGTAATTCCAATAAGAAGTCTATTTTCATTATTGTTTTTTTTAATGCCTGTTGATGGAAGTCTAGTTTACTTGTGTGCCTATTTATCTTTGGTTGCATGATAAATACTATTCCTGAAAAATTATCTGTGAGAATAAAATGAGTTTTACAACGAAAATATTTCCTTACAAAGGTGATTTTCCAGGCACTTGGCAAATGTCTTAGAACAAGGCAAACTAAACCAAATTGAAGACTTGAAATTCCCTAAAGTCCCAAAGGATTGATTCCACAGGGCTGTTCTACTTCCAATTCACCCTCACTGTGAGGGCACAGCATTTAGGGTCTCATATTTTCGTTAGGTTCTCCTCTTGAGTAGTCTTTCATCTTTGTCCTTCTCAGAACAAAAGTTCTAATTTTAGAGAATGGGCAAATTGCAAAGAAAATGTGGCTTGAATTTTGTGCTGACCTCTTTTGAGTTTGCTTTTGTGGTAATTTGCCCACATAATTTTCCATTCTCCCTGATTTTTATCTTTCCTGTAGTTTCCAGTTACCATCTGGTATCTTTTGTGTCAGCCTGAAGAGCTGCCTTTATCATTTCTTGTACAGCAGGTTTGCTAGTAATCCATTATTTCCACGTATTTATTTGGAAGCATCCTTATTTTGCCTTCATTCTTGAGGGATAGTTTTGCTAGATATATCACTGTTGGTTGTCACATCTTTTTCCCCCCAGCACTTTGCATATCTTATTTCAGTGTCTTTTGGTTGTCATTATTTCTATTAGAAGTTCACCTTAATTGTATTATGAAATCCCTTACATATGAGATTTTGTTTTCCTCTTTCTACTTCAAGGATTCTCTCTTTATCTTCAACAGTTTGACAACAACATGCCTGAGTGAAGTGTTTTTGTGTTTATCTCACTACATGTTCATTGAAATTCTTAGATCTAAAAGCCAATATTTTTCAAACAATTTGCCAAGTTTTCAGTCAGTTTTTTCCACAATTTTTTTTTCTGACCCTTTCGATTTGTACTTATCATTTGAGACCCTATTTACACATTTGTTAAAGACTTGATATTGTCCCACAAACTGGAGGTTCTGTTCATTGTTTCAGACTGTTTTATGTTCGGTTAATTTGCATTAATCTATAAGCTCTATCTTTTTTAAAAAATCTTTTGTCATCTCAAATCTGTAGTTTAGATCATCTAGTGAATTTTTCTTTTCTGTTATGGTGGTACATTTTAACTCTAGAATTACCAATTTGTTTTTCTTTGATTTTTCTAATTTGTTGAGATTTGCTATTTGTTCATAGCTTTTCTTAAAAAGTTACTTGCCATATTTATAATAGCTGCTTCCATATGTTTGTCTGCTCAGTTGAATATTTGTGCTAAGTACCTGTTTATTAAGTCATTTTTTTCTTGAGTATAAAACATTTTTTCTGTTTCTTTGCACATCTAACAATTTTTAGACAGAAGAATGATATTGTGTGTAATATGTTATAGCAACTGTGGATTTTGTTTTGCTCTTCTGAAGGTTGCTGGTTATTGGTTGGGATAGCAGTTGATTGACTGGCCTGGACTCAAACTGTGAAATGTATCTCCCCATAGTGTGTAACCACTAATATCTCTACTCAGTTTTAATTTTGTTTAGTCTGACTCCCTGGCAAGTATCCACTGTACCTGCGTAGGTTAGCTGTCAGCAAATAATTTGGGATGAGGCTCCTCAGATACCTCAAGCCAGTAACACTTCTTGCAAGAATTACCGTCTGCTACCCAAGTTGTATGAGGAAAGCAATCAAAGTCACAGCAAATTCACAGGTACCCCTAAGCTTTCAATCCTTATTGAAAATACATGCAGTAAATACTCTCTGCCATTTTTTGTATGTATGCAGAGTTTAGCAGTCAGCCAGAGTTGCGTTAGGACAGAGAAGTTATCTCAGCCCTTCTATGATGCTTTGTGCAGCAGATGGTTTTTGCATTGCTATAAATACCTGAGACTGAGTAATTTAAAGAAAAAGAGGTTTCTGATATGGTTTGGCAGTGTCTCCACCCAAATCTCATCTTGAATTGTAACTCCCATAATCGCCACGTACCATGGGAGTGACTCAGTGGGAGGTAACTGAACCATGGGGGTCTGTTTTTCCCATGCTGTTCTCATGATAGTGAATAAGATTCATGAGATCTGGTTTTATAAAGGACAGTTCTCCCATACATGCTCTCCTGCCTGCTACCATGTAAGACCCGCCTTTCCTCCTCCTTTGCATTCTGCCATGATTGTGAAGCCTCCTCAGCCATGTGGAACTGTGAGTCCATTAAACCTCTTTTTCTTAATTACCCAGTTTCAGGTATGTCTTTATTAGCAGCATGAGAACAGACTAATACAGTAAATTGGTACTGGTAGAGTGTGGTGCTGCTGTAAAGGTATTGGAAAATGTGGAAATGACTTTGAAACTTAGGTAATAGGCAGAGGTTGGAACAGTTTGGAGGGCTCAGAAGAAGGCAGGAAAATGTAGGAAAGTTTGAAACTTCTTAGAGACTTTGAGGGCTCAGAAGATAGGAAAATGTGGGAAAGTTTGGAGCTTCATAGAGACTTATTGAATGGTTTTGACCAAAATACTGATAGTGATATGGAAAATAAAGTCCAGGCTGAGGTGGTCTCAGACAGAGATGAGGAACTTATTGGGAACTGGAGCAAAGGTGACTCTTGTAATGCTCTGGGAAAGAGACTGGTAGCATTTTGTACCTGCCTAGAGATCTGTGGAACTTTGAACTTAAGAGAGATGATTTAAGGTATGTGGTGAAAGAAATTTCTTCCTTTTTTTTCCTGAAACCAAGTCTCATTCTGTTGCCCAGCCTGGAGTGTAGTACTGCTATTATCAGCTCACTGCAACCTCTGCCTCCCAAATTGAAGCAATTCTCATGTCTCAGCCTCCTGAGTAGCTGGGACTACAGGTAAGCACCACTACGCCTGACTAATATTTGTATTTTTTTGGTAGAGATGGGGTTTCACCATGTTGACCAGGCTGGTCTTGAACCCCTGATCTCAAGTGATCCACCTGTCTCAGCCTCCTAAAGTGTTGGGATTACAGGCATAAGCCACTGTGCCCAGTCTGGTGGAAGAAATTTCTAATCCGCAAAGCATTCAAGAGGTGACAGAGCATAAAAGTTTGGAAATTTTGCAGCTAGACGAATAGGTATAAAAGAAAAACTCATTTTCTGGGGAGAAATTCAAGTCTGCTTGAATCTCAAGCAGAAGCTGCTTTCACAAAGCTGCAGAAATTTGCGTAAGTAACAAGGAACCAAATCTTAATTACCAAGACAATGGGGAAAATGACTCCAGGCCTTGTTAGAAATCTTTGCAGCAGCTCCTCCCATCACAGACAAGAGGCTTAGAAGGAAAAAATGGTTTCCTGCTGTGCACAGCCTAGGGACTTGGTGTCCTGTGTCCCAGCTGCTCCAGCCATGGTTATAAGGGACCAAGGTACAGTCGGGTCCTGGCTTCAGAAGGTGCAAGCCTCAAGCATTGGCAGCTTCCATGTGGTGTTTAGCCTGTGGGTGCACAGAAGTCAAAAATTGAGGTTTGGGAACCTCCACCAAGATTTCTGAGAATGGACAGAAATGCCTGGATGTCCAGGCAGAGGTGTGCTGCACGGCTACAGCCCTCATGTAGAACCTCTGTTAGGGCAGCGCAGAAGGGAAAGGTGGGGTGGGAGCTCCAACACAGAGTCCCCACTGGGGGGCATGGCCTGGTGAAGCTGTGATAAGAGGGCCACCATCCTCTAGGCCTTCAGAATGATAGATCCACAGACAGCCTGCATCATTTGCCTGGAAAAGCCACGGTAACTTAATACCAGCCCATGAAAAAAACTGGGTGTCGGGCGGGTGGGGGCTGTACCCTGCAAAACCACAGAGCCAGAGCTGTTCAAGGGCATGGGAGTCCACCTCTTGCATCAGCATGACCTGGATGTGAGACATGAAGTCAAAGATCATTTTGGAGCTTTAACGTTTGACTGCCTTGCTGGATTTTGGACTTGCCAGGTGCCTTCAGCCCCTTTGTTTTGACAAATTTTTTCCCATTTGAAATGGGTGTATTTACCCAATGCCTGTACCCACATTGTACCTAGGAAGTACCTAACTTGCTTTTGATTTTACAGTCTCATAGGTGGAAGGGACTTGCCTTGTCTCAGATGAGACTTTGGGCTTGGACTTTTGAGTTAATGCTGAAATAAGTTAAGACTTTGGGAGGCTGTTGGGAAGACACGATTGGTTTTGAAATGTGAAGACATGAGATTTGGGAGGAGCCAGGAGCAGAATGATATGGTTTGGCTGTGTCTGCACCCAAATCTCATCTTGAATTGTTGCTTCCATAATCCCCATGTGTCATGGGAGGGAGCCTGTGGGAATTAGCTGAATCATGGGGGCGGGTCTTTCCCGTGCTGTTCTTGTGATAGTGAATAAGTCTCACAAGAGCTGATAGTTTTATAAAGGGCAGTTCCCCTGCACTTGCCCTCGTCTACTGCCATGTAAGACGTGCCTTTGTCCTCCTTCACCTTCTGCCATGATTGTAAGGCCTCCCCAGCCGTACAATAGATACTGTGAGTCTATTAAACCTTTTTCTTTATAAATTACCCAGTCTCAAGTATGTGTTTATTAACAGCATGAGAACAGACTAATACAGTTTCATTGTCTCATGGTTCTGCAGGCTGTACAAGCATGCCTCCAGCATTTGCTTGGCTTCTGGTGAGGGCCTCAGGAATCTGACAATCATGGTGGAAGGCAAAGAAGGAGCAGGGATGTCTCACATGAGGAGAGCAGGGATGTCCTCATGAGCATTCACTCACTTTCATGAGGACAGCACCAACACATTCATGAGGGATCTGCTCCGTGACACAAACACCTCCCACCACACCCTACCGCCAAAATTGGGGATTACATTTTATTAACAACATGAGGTTTAAAGGAGACAAACATCTGAATTATATTACTGATATGGTTTGGATATATGTCCCCAAGCAAATCTCATGCTGAGTTGTAATCCCTAATGTAGGAGGTGAGACCTGGTGGGGTTACTGGATTATGGCAGTGGGTCCTTCATGAATGGTTTAGCACCATCACCTTGGTGTAGTACTTGTGATAGTGAGTGAGTGACTTCTTACAAGATCTACTTGTTTAAAAGTACATAGCACCTCCTCTCATTCTCTCCTGCTACTGCTTCCACCATGTGAGACACCTCACTCCTCCTTTGTTTTGTGCCATAACTCTAAGTTTCCTGAGGCCTCCCCAAAACCAGTAGCTGCTATGCTTCCTGTATAGCCTGAAGCACCATAAGCCTATTAAACGTATTTTCTTTATAAATTACCCGGTCTTGGGTATTTCTTTATAGCAATGTGAGAACTGACTAATACAATCACTTTGTTTCTAAATATACTCCTTAAAATTTCTACTTTCTCCATCAGCTACTCTAAACCAAACCCACCACATAGAGACAGTAAAGCTGTGGGCTTTTCCTGCCTGAGTTGGGAAGATATAAGGTGGCAAGGTCTACCTGCATCCCCAGGCAAAAAAAAACTTGCAAACTTGTTATTCTTTCCCAATACAGTAGCAGTTTTCCATTACTTAATAGTTCTCAAACTGCTGCTTTGCTTTCGTTCATTTTCTAGTACCCTAATATGGTTCTTAATAATTCTTAAAATTGTCCAGTTTTGCACAGGTTTTCTACAGATTGCTCATTCTCTTCATGACACTATTTTTGGAAGTAGAGTCCTAGTGATTTACTTTTAGAACACATGTAGATATAGATCTCTTATACCACCCCAAAAACTCACACATATAGGCCTCCTAATATACTTTTGTATCACATTACAATGTTTAATTAAGTGAATATTCAGTGTTTACATTATTATTACGATAATAATACCATGGAGATGTTTCCTTCCTTTTTCATCCTTTTGCTTTTTACTGCAGGGAATAACTGCTTCAATCACCTTTAGCTAATCCTTACCATACAATAAAATGGTTTCTCTCAAGATTATCTGTCACATATTGATATGGTTTGGCTCTGTGTCCCCACCCAAATCTCAGGTCAAGATGTAATTCCCACATGTTAAAGGTTGGGCCTGGTGGGAAATGATTGAATCATGTGGGTGGTTTCTAATGGTTTAGCACCATATCCTTAGTATTGTCTTGTGATAGAATTCTCACAAGATCTGATAGTTTAAAAGTGTGTGGCAGTTCTCTGCTTTCTCTCTCTCATTCTCTTGTGAAGAAGGTGCTTGCTTCTTCTTTGCCTTCTGCCATGGCTGTAAGTTTCCTGAGGCCTTCCCACCCATGTGGAACTGTAAGTCAATTAAATCTCTTTTCTTTACTAATTATCCAGTCTTAGGTAGTTCTTTACAGCAGTATGAAAATGGACTAATACACGTATGGTCAAACAAATCAACTAATTTATCAATTCTACTTTATAACTTAAAAACAAAAAATCAGCCAGCTATGTTGGCTCATGCCTACAATCCCAGCACTTTGAGTCCAGGAGTTTAAGATCGGCCTGGGCAACACAGGAAGATGCCACTTCTACAAAAAATTTAGTCAGACACAGTGGCATGTACCTGTGCCAGCTACTTGGGAGGTTGAGGTGGGAGGATCACTTGAGCACAGGAGGTTAAGGCTGCTGTAAGTCATGATCATGCCACTGCACTCCAGCCTGGGCAACAGAGTGAGACTATGTCTCAAAAACTATATGTATTACAATCTTCTCTGTCATTGGCTTCAATACTGGCTGCTATTCTCTAGGCCTGCTGCCCACTCATTATCCTGCTCTCCTGAATTGTACAACTTGTTACCCAATTCCATGTCATCTTTCTAGATTAAATTCCTAGTTTCAGTGATCTATATTTTATGGTGAATTACTAAGAAAAATAAACTGTTGAGAACTGTGTTTTGAGACTTTGTTATTTGCAAAATAGCTTTTATTATTTTCAGATTTAACTGATAGCTTGACTGTGTATTGAATTCTGGACTGAACATCTTTTTCCTTTCAAATTATGAAGGCACTGCTTCACTGTCTTCTAGCTTTCAGCTCTGCTGTTAAGAAGTTCAATGCTATTCTAATTCCTAATCTGTCATATATTAACTGCTTTATTCCCTCTAGAACCTTCATCTTTGTTGTTCTGAAAATACTCACTATAGTGGCCTTGAGTGGCTTTCTTGCTATTCCTATTAATTACAATGGGTACTTAGTGGGCCCTTTCAGTCAAGAAACTGAAGTCCTAGCTCTGGAAAACAGTCTGGAAAAAATATTTGTGGTATTTTTGGTATTGGATAATTTTCTACATTCTGTTGTCTCTATTCTCTCTTTCTAGAATTTCTACAAGCTAGATGTTAATTGTCATGAAAGGCTCAGTTCACTTATTCATTCAACAAATACTTACTTGGTACTCAATATGTGCCAGACGTTATACTAATTGCTGAGTTACAGGGATAGACAAGATAGACAATGTCTCTACCTTCAGGAAACTTAATTGATTATATATATTTTTGTACTTCTTCTTTAATCTCTTTTCTTCCTTTTTTTTTGAGATGGAGTCTTGCCCTGTTGCTCAGGCTGGAGTGCAGTGGCACAATCTTGGTTCACTGCAACCTTATCCTCTCAGGTCCAAGCAATTCTCCTGCCTCAGCCTCCTTAATAGCTGGGATTACAGGCGTCCATCAGCATGGCTGGTTGATTTTTGTACTTTTGGTATAGACGGAGTTTCACTATGTTGGCCAAGCTGGTCTTGAACTCCTGACCTCTGGTGATCTGCCCACCTCAGCCTCCCAAAGTGCTGGGAATACAGGTGTGAGCCATCGTGCCCAGCCTCTTCTTTACTTTCAATCTCTGTCTTTTGGTTTTAATTTCTGGCCTAATTATTTAATTTTATCTTCCAATTCTTTGATTTTTCTTTTTTGAAGTATCACATTTTTAAATTCCATATTCTCTGAATTATGGAAGCAATATGATTTTATTTCTCCAAGGCATTTTATGTATTTTTAAAAGGTTTTCTTCTGGTATACACAATGTGTTTCTTCTCAGTGCTTTTAATCTGCTTGCTAAATTATTTATTTGCCTTGGTTTATTTTTTGTTGGAGATTTTCTCAAATATTTGATGATTCTCAACAATCCATTTCAATTTTAGTGTAAGGCAGTGAAATGCTGAGAAGAAGCTCTTGTATCTATACCCAGTGAATGAACAAATACAAGTTTTTTGTACCTATACCCAGTATGTTTTTTTTTTTTTAAGAGATGGGGTCTCCCTATAGTCTCCAAGCTGAAGTGCAGTGGCTCTTCATAGGTGAAATAATAGCGCACTACAGCCTCGACCTCCTGGGCTCAAGTGACCCTCCTGCCTCAGCCTCCCAAGTACCTGGGACTACGGGCATATACCACTGTGCCTAGCATAAGCTCATTTTTGTTGAACAACAATATAAGCTCATTTTTGGTCGAATGACCCCAAAGAATCAGTGTCTGCAAGTCTTTTCTCTAGTTGGCACTCTTCCATTATTCAAAAAAAAAAAAAAAAGAGGGGCGGTCTTCCCAATCTCCTACCTTGAGGATTATAAAAGCAAGTTGAAAATGAAGTGGGAAATCTAGAAGTCTAGTAGCTCCATATGTACACTTTGAACCAATTATCCTGCTTCCAGCTCCTTGCCTCAGACAGCCTTCCCTATTACTGGCTGCCTCCAAATTCTAACCTGTTCTGGGGTTCTACAGTGAGCACTGGCTCACTCTTCATCCAAATTATCTGCAGACACCGAAGCTGCAGCTTCCTTCATGCTGCCAAGTGTATTCCAAAAAAGTCTGTTTACATCTCTTGTTTACGTCATTGTCATCTCTTCTCCATTTCTCTTTGCCTTTGTAGATATATATCTTTTCATTCCTCAACTGACATTTCAACAGGACTTCAGGGAGAAAAGAATTTAAAAATCAATTCACCTTATTTAACCAGAAGCCTTAACATTTTCTAAGGTGTTGCTTCAGGGGCTTGCTTTCATTTTCCAAAAATGACATTGAGGATGGTATCCTTTACTAATTTATTTTTCCTTTTTGGCTTACTGTGAACAAGTAACTACTTACAAGATTCTGATGATTAAACAAACAAACAAAAAAATACCATCATCTGCCTTTCCTTAAGTATAACTGCTTCATATAAATCACATCTTCTAATTAATTGTATTAACAGCAATTATTCATCACCCACAAAGCTAACACAGCATGTTGTAACTCTCTAGACACTTTAAACCGTATCTTTAAACAGCAATGCATTTTAATCATCAGGATTTTCATTATTATATTTTAAAGTAGTATAACAGAGCTTACATAAAATATAATCAATGTTACTGGGAAATAAAAAAGAATAAGGGACAAAGTACAAAACTCAGAATGTGTTTTCTTCCATTTCAACAGGTCCTCTCCCATCCCCAGCCCCAAAATACAGCGTAAGCCAGATGGCAGCCAAGGAAAACAACTTCTCCATCTCTGGGCACCAACTCTTCTGACTGAGGAGTTGTATTAATAAAAAGGCTCTGCTCTGTGAGTTACCAGGAAGGTAAACATTACAAAATAAACAAGGAAGAAAGAAAGAAAAAGAAAAAAGCTCCAATTTTCTTTAAAATAGATCCAAGCACAAACTTTATATTATTACTTTATATATCTACAAAGAGGCTATAAAACACTAAAAATGACTCAACTTCTTAATGCTTAAAACTCAGTACTTTTGTACTTATGAAGGTCCAAATACACAAACTTCTTGGTATATTGAATGATATGTTAGTTGGGGTCTATTTTGAAAAGCACCAATTTTACAACATGTATTAATCATCGATCTTTCCTATATATTTACTATAACATATCATTCTGGCTTTTAAACAAGAAGGCAATCATTTTGGCTTCTTGTTATGAAATTCTTACCTGATGACACGGTCTCTCCCAACACCACCTTGCAACGCTTACAAATTACTTTGGTATTTGCCTTTGGTTCCTGTAGATCAGAAAAATGTCATTTAAATGTCATTCAGCTTTTCTTAAAAGGAATATATAATTTTAACATAGTCCCCGGAGTATACATTGAACTTTACATTTTATTCTGCCCTCTACTAAATACTGCAAATACATTTAGCTTGTATGCATAATTCACATGCACAGAGATAATTTTTTCAAGTCTTAAGAAACAATAAAGGACAGATTCACTTTTCCAAAACTAGCCACTTCTTGATAATTCAAATATTGCCAAATAATTTGAATAAGGAGCACCTTAAATTTCTAAAAAGCGCTTCCAAATAGCCTTATAACTTAGAACAGGCAGATAGTGCACAACAAAGACAGGGTTGATGACTTGCCTTAACTCATGTGTATAGAACACAGAAGAATCAGAACTTGAACTCACACTATTTGGACTCCTAGTCCAGTGTAATTTATGTCAAAGTAACCTATAATCCTTAACTACCAATAAATGAAAAGTTAAAAATATCTAGTCTGCTCATATACTTTCATTTTTTCACTTAGGACAGGCATTGTAACTGGAAAGACAGGTAGTGCTCTGGAACAATTCTTGGAACAATCCTAACCTTCAAAAACCCAAATTCACTATTTGAGATACAGATTAAAATAGTTAGCATTTGCCTACTCAATAAACAAAGAACACTCCTTTTCACATCCATAATTATACCTTTGTTAAAACCATATAACAGTCCTCTCATCCAGATACACTGCAACAAGGCAGAAGCCATATAAAGAGGGCACAGAAAAGGAGGTTCTGCAACTCTGGACACTCAAGATACCTTTCCTGGGAAACCACAGAATAAGTGTAGGCTGAAGGAAAGCAGGACGGTGACTTCTGATGTGGGATAACGTGTATTTAATCTAAGGGAAAAAATTTTACCTGATTAATATACATTTGAGTATAAATATTTTTTTCTTGGCATAATTTCCTGAAAAGTTGCATAAGAAGTACATTTAAATTGCGTTCCATGGATGTGCTGCTAGTAACTGACAGAGCTGATGTTTGAATTTGGGTCCCTCTGATGCTAACGCTTCTAAACACCATGCTAAGTGCTTTCCAAACTACAGTTCATGCATCCCATTAGTGGGAACCAATTCATGGAACCAATTCGGTAGATTACTGTTTTTAAAAAATGAAATACAATAGAACAGAAAATATGGCAGTGCTTCAAACACTGAGTAAGTACTGCTTCAAGAAACTGTTGACGTGTTTGTATATGTGTGTATGTGTACGTGAATGTGTGTGTTATCAGATCTTGATGTAAAAATATATATATTCAGTTAGAGGTCAAAGTCAAGAGCAACAGCACAATTCATATTGGGGTCTTTCCCTAATGACCTATTCTTTCTCCCAGCCTCAAACACAGACAACTAGTAAAAAATCCATAAATGTCCACAGTTCTTCTATTTAGAAACTCCTGAGATGAATCCCTTTATATACTGAAGTAACCTTCAGTAATATAAACACTTATTCCATTTTTTCCTGTTCTAGCTGCAGTATTTGGACAAATTCTGCAGACTTTCTCTAAAAGTCTCTGCTGAGAAAACAAAAGCACATATGAAATTCATAAGTCAGCTCAGACTTGGCTCAAACTTTTATCCAGGCACACTCACAAAGTGGGCCCCACAGTGTGCCATCTCTGGTCACTGTACCAACATCTTTATCAGGAACATCACAAACGGCAGGTCTCAGAGACTGACCCAGGTGGGAAACTGGATGGGGTCATTTCCATCAGAGGTAAGAGACAGACACAGAAACCTAGGAAGGTGCCAATTTGTTCAGGTCCAGGAAGAAGAGAGCTCAGAAAGTCAGTATGGTCTATAAAGGGTGGTATTCTGGCAGTCTCATGCTTTCTTACAGTAAAACATACCTGTACGGCTCCAAGTTGATATTAAAAATATTTCTTAAAGAGTACTATTTTGTACAAGTTAAATCTGATCACACTCATTAGATCTTACCAAAAACCCAAGGCTTTACTAAAAACTAAGATTTGTATTGTAATGACAATGCTTGAGAAGAAAGAATCTTTCTATTTGAAGCAGAAAATTTTTTTTTCAAGTGCTCTGATATGTACTTCATTTATAATTGCTCTCACAGAACATCTCACCTTTCTTTCAAGGGGGCAGGTAAAGTGTTTTTTGTTTGCTTGTTGTTAAAATAAGACTCTATCCTTATCAGACATGGATAATCAGGATTTAAGAATCAGATCAAGAACAAGCAAATTACCTCAATCATATGTGTGGATCTTGATTCAACCAAACCTTTGGTAAAAGGTTCTTTTAGGACAACTGATAAAACCTGTATATGGTCTGGTATTTTATCATCAAGGAATAACTGTTAATTTTATAAGGTGTGATAATGATAGCGTGGCTACATTTTTTAAAACCCTATTTGTAGACATACATATTGAAACACATAGGGATAAAATGACATGACTGTTTTAAGGCACTTCAGAAAAAAAGAGCAGATGAAGCATACTTGATGAATCCATATTGAAGTTCGTAATACTATTCTTTTTATAGTTTTGAATACTTAGAGTTTGACAACACATTTTTCTAAAAAAAACAAAAAAGACACACTTAGGGATTTAAAAAAACAAATAACCAAAATCAACTAATTATTACTAAGTACTCCAAGAAAGAACAAAAAGGTAAAGATGTTAATCATCCTTGCCAGCAGTAATATCAATATAATCAAAGCTCAATTTGTTCTTTAAAAAAGAGTGAAGTCTTGAATAATAGTTTGAATCTTACAAAAAGATGAAATGCCATCTTTATCATCCCATGCAAGATTTTTAATATGTGGGTAGGCACATAATAGCACGAGAGATGATACATGAATACATGAATAGGGAAATCTCCAGCAGGTATCTTTTAAAAATAAGTAGATGCTGCTGCAATGACAAAGGCGCAAATAAAGTACTATAAGTTCTAAAAGGCTACGGAAGAAAAGAAATAATAGTGTTGGGCTTCATGTTTGTTTGTGCTGTTTTTAAAGCAGATCTTTTAAATTAAACATATTATAACACATTTTGTTTAAAGAGAATCTCTGCTTTGTAATGCATTTTTCTTCACCTATCCTTCAAGGAAATAATAAAACAAGTTGTGCAATGAAGCAGTCTAACAGTGTGGGAACTCTACAGAGCAAAGACAGACATTGTTGTGGACTAATTAAGTCAATATATCTGAGACATGGCAGGCCTGCTCAGAGAGGTGGATTAGCCTCCTCTTCTTGCTTTTATTTTCCCTTTGTGTTGTTTCAATTTCTAAGGACCCTTGATATTGTCTCGCCAAAAAAATGTTTCCCAAGAGATACCATTAGGATGCTTTGTTACCATGTGACATTTCAAAACCTTGCTAGATGGCTAGATAGGGTGATAGGAGAAATAGGTTTTCAATAGCACAGAGCAGCCTTGTTCCCACAGGAGCCTTGAGAGCACTGTTTTAAGTAGTCCCTCCAAATTTATGTTTCTATTTTGGTCACAGGCACACTCTTTGGACTGCTACAATATACAATTAAAGCAGAACTTTCATCTAGGCTAACTTGAAGAAAATCTTGTCAACAGCAGCTTGTCATGATAGTACAGAATTTCCCACAGTCTCCTTGATACTAAAAACTGTAATGTCTAAAAATATGAAGGGCCTTTCTTTAATGGATCAGACAGCTGTTTACTATGAAGAGAAATTCTTGTAAATGGCATCACATAACTGATAAAGATGTAAATGTGAAGAATATATTTCAGCACAGAGTGCTGAGTTTATTCAAAAAGGGAAACATGGTTTCCCTCATTTAATTTTTCTCTACTTTTCTGCTCACAACTTCCAAATATCTTTTAAATGTATAGCTTAATCATAAAGATGAAATTTAAAATACAAAAAATAATAAAGTATTAGTACATATATTTAGATCAAAATGCAAATTTAATCAATCATATTAAATATAACAAATTTATATTAACTACCTTTTAAAATATAAAATGTAAAGTAATATAGTTCATCAGAGTGAACCATATTTAGTAAAGATTTCTGTTTACAGTGTAAGATGAGGCACTTAAATAATTTTATCTGACAACAACTTAATGTCCACATTTAACAAATTTCCTTCATCTCCCTTAAAATAGTTCTATAAAATTAATTTACAACCTAAGTGCTGCCCAACTACTACATATTTCCTGCAGTTGCTCAGTTCTTATTACAAAAATTAAATGAGTTCTAAATGAAATTTAAAATACAATGTTTTTGTTCCCACCAATAATCAGATGTTAAAATGATCCTCTGGCAATGATTTTCTTTACTTTTTAAATAACGTCTATATTGACTGCCCATGAGGGGAATGATTTCTCATAGGGCCACACCAATGTCACTGATTTTCTTTTAAAATAAAGTAAAACACTTGTTCTCTGCAGCGAAAGAAAACTGCCTTCTTCCCAAAGCAACTTAAACAGCAAGAGCCACCAGACCTCACATTGTCAAGCACCAACTAAGACCCTGCAACACGAGCTTTATCTCCATTCCTGGGCTCCTTCATTCCTCTTTTTACTTGATGACATCTGCATTTATGACTTCAGAAGAAGTCTAGTCTATGGGCAGAAATAGTAAAATACCTCAGCCTAATCGGATAGTACATATCCTGGAGCAAGAGAACACTTTTAACTTAAATCGGACTATTTAGGATAAAATGCACACAAATTATGGAATATTGTCCTAAGAACAAGAAAGTGGGACATTTTGGTTTGTAAAGTGGTAGTACTCCCAATTCTATGCCTGCAGAGGTCGTCCTCTCCTTATTCTTCTAGACCCCTGTGGCTGTTTTGGTTTAAAGCCGTATGTTCTTCCTGTTTTGATAAAGCAGAGATAGAGATGACAGTTGAACATAATGAATTTTGGCCTTTACAGCAGTCTGTATAACAAGCCCTGAATTAGGAAAAGATTAAAGAAATCAGTATCTAAGACAACCTCTAAATTAGCATTTATTTTGAAATGATATTTTACCAATTTACAATGGTTGTCAGAAGAAACACAGCACATCTCCACAGGGGATAGTTCAGGTCTTTGCTGCCACAAACTGGTTCTTAAATTCACCAAGAAGAAAGAGTCTCCAATAAAACAGTCCTCCTCTTGTGGATGAAGTGGTTTATTAGCAAAGGGGTCGGGATGACAACACCATTCTCCAATTAGAGCTCCCCAATTCTCACTTGGCAGTGGGAGCACCCTGAGGAGCTTCCTAGTGGAAAGAGGAAAAATCCTTTTACACAGAACAAAATGGAACTAACATTCTCTTAATTAAATGAACATAAAAATGAAAGAAACTCATTAACCACAAGGCTTCCAATGCTAATTTTTCCCAAATTATAAAAGTAATATATACTCACTAGAGATAATTTTGAAAATGCAAGGAGATATACACAAAGCAAAAATCATCCTTTTCTCTCACTCCCCAGAGATAAGTACTACTTTTTACATGACATTGTTTCTCTGCCATCCATTCAAAAGATATATTTGGAATGGTGACTATACATACTATATCTTGCTTTTGTTGTTTTATTTAGATGAATCCTAATTAGTCCACAACATTCTATTCCATAAGTACATCAAAACTTTTGAGATCATTCCCTGACCTGTTAGATATTTAGGTTTTGAGGTTTTCATTATCAATAATTCTGTGATGAATGCTCCTGTTAGAACATTTATGAACATATCTATTTCCTTGGAAAGAATCTTATATAAGTGAGAGATGATAAGCATAAATGATATGCATATTTTAAAACCCAACACCTATTAGATGAATTTCTTTCCAGAAAGGCTGTGCCAATCTCTAATTCCTCCACTCACCCTTTTCATAATTGGATATTATCATTTTTCCATTTCTGCACTAGTAGTAGGTGAAAGTATTTTCAGTGCTGCTTTAATTGGCAACTCTTAAATTACTGGTGAGATTCATCTAGTTTTTCTACTTAGAGACCACTGTGTTTCTTCTGTGAATTGTGTTAGTGACTATTTTCCAGGGCATTATTATGCTTTTATTAATTTGTAAAAATGTGTTCTATATTAAGAGTGTAAGTCCTATCTCTATTAGTCTGCTACAAATTGTTTTGGTCTTCCTGTCTTTTATTTTGGTTTACGTGTCTTAACTGTCAAATCACCTAACAACTTTCTTCTATAAATTCTTCTATTACTATATTTTAACAAATTTTATTTTGGAATAATTTTAGATTTACAGAAAAGTTACAAAGGTAGTATATTAGTTCCCATATGCACTTCACCCAGCTGTCCCTAATGTTACTATTTTATGAGATCATGGTACATTTGTCAAAACTACACACTTTGAATTTCACCTGTTTTTCCACTAATATCCCTTTCTTCTGTTCCAAGATCTAATTCATGATAACACTTTGCATTTAGTAATCATGTCTCCCTAGTCTCATCTGGTCTGTGATAGTTTCTCAGTATTTTCTTATTTTTCAGAAACTTGAGACTTTTGAAAAGCTCAGGTATTTTACAGAATATTCTTCAATCTCAGTTTGTCTAATATTGTCTCAAGGTTAGACTGGTGGTATGGGTTTGGGGAAAGAATCTCACAGAAGTGACGTACCCCCTCTCATCACATCATATCAGAGAATATATCATTATCAACACAACTTAGTGATGATAATCTTGATAACTTGGTTAAGGTAATATCTGCTAAGTTTCTCCTTCTAACAAAATACAAATACTACTAAATTAATGTACATTCAGATGTTGTAAGTTAAAATATTTAAGATGTGAATGCAAATTTTTTTTTAACAATTACCCCATGTTAACCATTTTCCTTTGATTTCCCCAATCATCTGAGTCACATAAAAGGGCAATTACAGTTTGGAAGAGGATACACAATTTATAACTGCAGAGGACAAAGCTAGGAACAAGAAAGGTTGATTTTAGTTTACCATAAGGTAGAAGTTTTCCTTTGAAATTAGTATACACTGCACCATTGGTATCATCAAGGTGCTGAACCTGTTAAGCATACTAAGAAGTGATTCTTTCAACATACATTTCCTAGAAGTCTACTATGATGTCAGTATTCTACTGGCACAACATATGAATACATACAGTTGTCTCTCTTAAGATACTCATGTTCTAGTAAGAAATACAGACCTATAAACAAATAACAAAACTGCATGTCACAAATGCTCATAACAGAGTAATGGTTCTAAGTTCTTGGGGTGGTGGGTGCAGGGGGAGTAGTACAGATCCCATTGAACAAGAAAAGTGTTAGCCCCTTTCCTCAAACATTACGTTCCTACAAGCACACAAAATTTGCATATTACTTTACGGGATTCATGGATCCCCAAGACCAATCCATGTATTCAGGGCAATATACACAAAGTGCTAGGGGATTAGATTGTACGTAGACATCAGAAAAAAGGTAGTATCTAAGCTGGCCTTTGAAGGATAGTTTTCCAGGCAATGAAAGGAATTAAGGGCATCATGGAAGAAACAATATGAAGGTAGATGCCATATCTGTTTACCTTGCCACTGTACTTCTGTCTTACATTGCTCTTAACGTATAGCATGAGCTCTTAAATATTTGTTGAAGAAATGAACTAGCATATTTTGAGAACAGTAATGTGTGAAGCCCCTGGTTGGGTCTGCTGTACGTTGGAATTAACGGGTTAACAAACCTTTTCCCTTACTGCTTGAGAATCTGACCTTTGGTTTAACCACCTAGCTCTGTTACCCTGGAAACCAGGTAAGATCTTAGGCATTGACTATATTGCTAGGCAACACTGCTTACAGTAAAAATGATCCTTGGTTGGTAAACTGCATCTGAATCAGGAAGAAATATGAATGAGCTGTAACTGTCTGATAGGATGCTATGCTTTGGCCTTCCCTGAATGCAGTCTCTTCTTGGGAACCCTACAAACTATGTCAAGAATTGCTATAAGAGATATCAGCTGCTTAAAGCAGGAGGCTTCTTCTTAGCCAGAGCAGCTCCTGTACCTCCCTGATCTGGAGCTCATGCTTTGTACCTGGAACTATGTCATGTGGGGAGACAACAGTCCCCAGAAAGGTATGTGAGCTGTCACTTGTGCAAACATGCAGAGGCCCTGCTGAGAGGAATTCTTGAAGCTGCCCTGCTGGCAAGGAAAGTGGCCTGTGGTAGCCTTTGAGCCCTCGTGTTTAGTTAACTTAAGAAGATCCTTGGTGGGCACTACACTACACATACCTTATTTTATTTAATGCTTGCAACAACTTTGTGAGACAAGAAATATTATTTCCCTGTTCAGAGGAGGAAAGTGAGGTTCAGAAATGTCAAATAATCTGCATAAGTTCACAGAATCAGAGGTGATCAGTAATGGCAGGTTCTTAGCCCAGATCTTCCTGACTCTAAAACCAAAATCTTTCCTTAGAATATATTCCCTCTCCTGGTAATGCAGAACAGCAATAGAGGAGACTTGGGCAGGTAGGATGGTGGCAAACTGTGTGGGGTGTCCAGGCTATGCCAAGTGATAGAGATTTGGTACTTCGGGTGGGCGGGAAGGATTACAGAATTTTAACAGAGAAGCAGCAGGTCAGATTTGAATTTTACCAAGAAGAAGCAGAAGAAGAGGGCAAATAAATTGCCTGTTTAGAGTGGGAGGGAGTTAGGCCTAAATAGGCTCCTGAACTTTCTCCATCATTAAGATCTTTTGTCTCCTAACATATTGCATGTAGTACCAATAAACAAACCCTCAATACAGTGCAAAATATAACAATGTCAACATCCCCGACATGATCAGGGAAATAAAATTGCATCAAGATTTACAGAGATCTGGGAGACAACTCACATTAACACAAAATGATATTTTAAACTTAGTGTGACCACATATCATGGGAATAAAAGCTATAATATATCCTATAACAATCTATGTAAGATGCCAGGAGCAAGAAAGTGCCAAATCTGCAAGTCATTGCAAAGATAAAAGAGTTTTTAAAGCAGATTTTTTTTTATGTTTTGAAGAAAACATAAAACCTTTAAGGACAAAAGATTTTAATCACTGCTTTATTGAAAGCATATTTATCCAAAACCCTGAAAAATATACTTTGATATGGTCTACTTCCCAAGAGAACTTTCAAAATAAAATAGATACCATTGTTTTCAAGGTTAGTTTTTAGGGAGAAACCTGGTGGAGCTCAAAGAAAGAGCGAAATGATTTCCTAAATTTTCTCTCAGCTTAAGATTCTATGATGAGTAGCAACACAACATCAAAATAAATGAAAATTTGCTAGTTTTTTTTAATGCACCATGAGCACAAACTTTTAGAACATAACTTAAAATATACATAAGATAATGTATGCCCCCAAACTTTAAAGATAATAGAGGTAAAGAAAAATGAAGAATGTGAAAATAAAGAAACGTATGTAAGAAAATAAAATTATGCCCCTTAACTTTAAAATCCACCATTAATCAGTGTTAATAACAATAGTAATAACAGCTTTTACAGGCTGGATTATAACCAAGCGGACATTAAGGATATTAATAACATCAACTATCTAAAGCTCAAAAACATGGCTGCTGGAATTAGATAAATTCAGATGACATTCTCTGACTGGCAAGCCACAAATCCTATAAAACTAGCTTAGCATTTTAATACTATTATGTACATAGTATGATTAGAGCCACAAAAGTATAATTTTATTCTAAAAGTTCCTACAATGTTACCAATAATGCAGCTGGTGTCTGTACTCTTTTTTTTAACCTCTTTGTTCTCTTTCATATAGAAAAGTGACAGTACTCTTGGGAGTAGTTATTTTCAGATTACAATTGTAGCTGGTCTGCCAAGTGGATCAATCAAGTGGTTGGATATCCTGACATCTCACGTTCCCAAAGATCCCATCTTGCTTGTTTCCCTCTAGGGTCTCAATGCCCTCATGAGCTCTGGTTTCCCTCTAGGGTCTCCATGCCCTCATGAGCTTGGAGCTGACACCTAGCACTACCCTGCCAGTGCAGGTAGAACAGGGCGGACCATCCAGAGACCTCAGGAGAGCCACTCTGTTTCAAATCATCTGAAAATCAAAAGGCTTGAGTTTGAAAGTTTGTTTGGCCAACTGATTTCATTTATGTATGAGATGAATTTATTTTTAGAAGACATAAATTCCAAACACAAGGAATATCTGGCTGTTTCTGAGAGTATTCACAGTAAAGTAAATGTTACTACTGTTGCTGGCTATTAGGGCCTGTTAATCTTAACAAAAGTGAAGTCAAAAATTACATATATTCACACAAATTTTATAGAAAAACTATTATCTGGTAAAATGTAAATTGGAGAATTTTATTATAAAGAAATGAGACATTATTTGTTTTCAAATAGCCACAACAAATAGCTAAGAACATGTGACCTTAAATTAAGAAAAAAAAGGTGCAGCCAGGCATGGTGGCTCACGCCTGAAATCCCAGCACTTTGGGAAGCTGAGGCAGGTGCTTCATGATGTCAGGAGATCAAGACTATCCTGGCCAACATGGTGAAAACCCATCTCTACTAAAAATACAAAAATTAGCTGGGTGTGGTAGTTTGGATTTGTAGTCCCAGCTACTCAGGAGGCTGAGGCAGGAAAATTGTTTGAAGCCAGGAGGCGGAGGTTGCAGTAAGCTGAGATCCCACCAATACACTCCAGCCTGGCAACAGAGTGAGGCTCCCTCTCAAAAAAAAAAAAAGAAAGAAAAAAAGCTGCCTTCATTAGCAGATGTCATGTGGCCTGGTGCTAGTAAGTATTAAAAGCCATTAATGAGTTTTGATGTTTAAACTGCCCTCTACAACATCTTATTTCTATAATTTGGTTGACAAGAACCTTTTTTATTTAAAAAAAAAAAAAAGGAATAAGCATTAGTCTCACACTATCAAATAATCATGAATCACAAAGTACATGAAACCTCATATATGAAATGAGGTTCACTGATCAGGGAAATTTTGTGCTTCAGAGCACATAACAGGTTCATCTAATTCAGCATCCTCATTTATATATGAGGAAACTGGAGCCAAGGAAATTAATGTAACATGTTCCCAGATAACAAGACTAGCCAGTAAGCAGATCTTAACTCTGTTCCACTGCTCCTATGGATTTGCTCCCAATACAGATAAATCAACATATTCCAAGGAACCTTCCTGGAAAATGTTTACAATTAGTTGATTTTGATTATGGCACATACATGCTCTTTTGAATACCTTTGGTCTTGTTTCTATTTCATGAGCACAAAGTTGTCCTTACCACTCACGTAAAACAGAAAACTGAGGGAGAAATAAGAACACTGGGTTTAACATTAACGGTCAACATGAAATCCATGTGCAGATACTTAAGAAAGCATCTTTTTCCATACTACATAGTCACAGGGCATGCTACCTAAGAGTTAAAGGTAAGTAAAGCCTTTTTACTTTAAGTCATTTACTAAGGATTTCTCTGCATTATTGAAGAGGCATGCATATGCCAGGCACACAGGTGTGATATGAAAAGCTTTTGGGTAAGCCTTGCTTAAATGAGGCAAAGGCTAAGTCAAGTCCACTGTTTATCTTCTCAGAGAGAAAAAGAAAAAGGGAATTCATTTCCTTGACACATACTGAGTATGTGAATCAGTCCTGAAACCAAAAGGTCTGAAACACTAAACTAGATAATTTTCTAGTTCGTTAATAGGAACAATTTGGAAAAGGGGGCAGAAAGTCTATAAAACCAACTTAAAAGACCTTGTTGAGCATTAACTATTACATATGTTACATCTTTTAACTCTCTTGACAAGTTTAGAAAATAGGCCTTATTAGAAGGCTGTATTAGAAGAACCTGAGGTAGCACAAACGACTTCCCAGCTACTAAGTCACAAAGCTGGAGTTCAAACCCAGGTCCCATTCTCCTGCTCCTGCCTCCAGGGCCTGCCGATGGTCAGGGGTAGGGAGAGTGAGTGCTGCCCTTCTAGTTCTCAGTTCCATGACTGTAAAAGGGACTGACACAGAAGATACAGTTCTTGAACAGAAAAATGGGGGCAACAGATAAAAGATTTTTCATATTATCATCCTCTTCCAATGAAACACAAATAACAGCCAATAACGAATGAACACATCCTTTGCTGTAAGCAGCACCAGAAAATACTGTTACATGGATTTAACATGTTCTGACTATAACTTCTAGGTATCCCCATTGTTGTCTAGGAATGAATGTTTCAGAAACTTCATTTGAGAATTCAACCAAAGCCTAAACTAGACTGAGGGAGGGAAAACATTCCTGGTTAAACTACAATGTAAACTGAGATTCCCCTGAACCTTTCAGGATAAAGTGGGCCTGTCACTGAGTACATGCAGTAACTTCAACCCTTATGTAATCCAAGCAAAGATAAGGTCCCTCCTCTGCAAATTTAAAGTCACCTCATTTCTTACTCAAGATAGTCCTTCTGAGGATCCTCCATTTGTAACCTCTCACTTATGCCAGTGTAACTCTGCACCATCTCATCCAGCTGGGACACTGACAGAAATCAGGAAGCAAGCGAGAGAGGTTGGTGGAAGGCCAAAACAAACATGTCAATGTTCATTCAATTCAACCAGCAAAAACTGATTGAGACCATACCATTCACCAGGGACGTGCCTGATACTGAGGATGGGGATGATGATGATGATGAGAATAGTAATCATAGCAGTAGCTAATTCTGAATGCTTGCCACATGCCAGGCACTGTCATAAACACTTAAACTCACTCTATTCTCCTAGCAACCAAATGAGGTAGGTCCTATTGTTAGCCACATTTTTGCAATAAGAGAATTGAGGCACAGAATGGTTAAGATTTGTCCAGAGTCACACAGCTAGTAAATGGCAGGTGCAAACCCAGTTGGTCTGGCTTCTGAGTCTGCACTACTAGGCAGACTCAGAAGGGACTACATTATATGGCACTCTCAAAAGAGTAGGGATTAAAAAATACAGGGGACAACAAGATGATCTCCACTCCGCGAGCCTACAGTTTAATTGTGAAGTCAGGCAAATAAACCTTAGAAAAGCACCTAAACCAACCCAGGGTTGAGAGAAGGCTCCTAACAGTGATTGTTCTGTCAGCTGAATTATGAAGTTCAGGTAGGAGCCAACAAGGGGGAGACAGGGTGTGGGGTGCATTCCAGGAAAGGAAGTCACTTTCATAAGGCCCCAAGGTGAAAAGAATCATGAAGAGACTATTGGGCTACACATTGATCACCAGAGCTGTGTACAGAATGCTAATCAATAATGGGATTTTTTGGGGGGGGAGGAGCAATAGGTTGGGGAAAGAGGTATGAAATGTGAGGATGGAGAAGTAAATAGAGGTAAACTCATAAAGGTCCTTATGTAGCATGTTTCTGGAATTTATATTGGAGAAATGGGGGGCAAAGGAGGGGTTTGACCAGTAGAGCCTGATGCATTTGAGAACAATGACTCAGTTGTGCTAAAATAGATCAGACGAGAGGGTGAAACTAGAGGGAGGCTCAGTGGATGAGAAGCTGGCAACAAGTGTAATTAAGTGAGAAGACAGTGGCCTCAACTAAGGTAGAGGCACTAGGGTGGAGGAAAGTGGACTTACATAAGACATGCCATACAAAAGAATCTGGCAACTGACTATTTATGGGGGGAACCCCTCAGAGCAAGCTTGTCTGACCCATGGCTGCTAGGCTACATGGGGCCCAACAGCTTTCAATGTGACCCAACACAAATATGTAAACTTTCTTAAAACATTATGAGATTTTTCCCATTCTGGTTTGCTCTAATGATTGTTTCTTTTGGTGTACAGAAGTTCTGAAGTTTAATTAGATCTCATTTGGAAGGCAGGGACTTTTATCTGTTTTGTTCACTAATGTATGCCCACTGCATCTTACAGAAACCAATATATGGTAAGCACTTAAGTAACATACATGAATCATGAGG